>JANQDE010000098.1:0-135280 GCA_037157785.1 Cephalotes varians | reverse complement strand
CACGTAGGAAAAAAATAAAAGCACTTTTATAATGTAAATCAAACCCAAGCTATCGATTAAGACCATTTAAAACCTAATCAGCTGAACCGTTATTGAGATCTGATAATCTCAGATGCTCGCAACTCGCCGGCTCGCGTATAGATACACGGTCCGTCTCGCGCATACACTTTAGCGCTGAGACACGACCGTGTCTCTTGATATCTCAGATGCTCGCAACTCGCCGGCTCGCGTATAGATACACGGTCCGTCTCGCGCATACACTTTAGCGCTGAGACACGACCGTGTCTCTTGACATTTAATTTAACTTTTTATACTTTACTCATATGAAAAGATTTTGCATGTATATAATTTATTAATTTTATATTATTACAATTATTTAATTTAATTATTATCAATACTTTTAAGTTTTGATATTCATATGTAAATTTGTAACTTAATTTCTGTCTTTCCTTACATTTCTGCTAATTCATAATTATGAGAGAGTAACATTTTACTGCTTTGCAATTTACGGAGAAGCACGTTTCGTACGAAGCGCGAGTCACTTTCGCTAGTAAATAAATAAAATGCGACATTCACACTACCATCACCTCTTTCGAATAAAGTGCGGTTTACTGCTTCGCGCCAGTTAGATATATCTCACGGGTTCATCTCCCGTTTCGTCGGAAATAAAGATCCCGAGTTTATTGCTCCGTACTAAAAGTTCGTAGCGTCGGAAGCTTTATCGTCGATCCTGAGAACTCCCATTCGTGTTTCGATTAGAACGGAACATTGCGGTTTGCTGTGCGCGCAATGAGAAACCGCGAAGAAAAAGTTTAGAATTCTGATTGTGATATTTTCCAAAAAGAATGTGTTGAAGAATCTACTAATTTATGATTGTCTTTTTACCAACAAAAAATACTAAAAATATTTTTTAATTCCTTAGTTATATACATTGCATTGATAGATATAACGAAATGATTAATATTATGATTTAAAATTTTAGATATAATAAATTCTCTGTTTTTTTCTATATATTATATTATGTATATTTAATATTTATATATTTAATTTATATATATTTATTATATTATATATATTTAATTTTAATTATATTAATTATATATATACATATATAAAAGAATAAATCAGATAATATTCATAATTTTAAGCAAAAGTCAAGCGACAATACTCTTAAACAATTGTTCAATTTCTTTCTGGACAGCTTTTCTCTTTGTCTATCTTTATTTTCCTTTGTCTATTTCTGTCTATAAAGAGAAAATCCTTTCGAGATACATATCGGACTGAGCTATATTTTTCCGATGAAGTAAAGATCTCTCGTCTTTTTCGTCTATCTTGACAGACAATTATACTCCATTTAAATTGTTTATAGTACAAAATTCGTATCAAATCGATTCAAAAATCTGGACTCTCAGTGGCAATTCTCGATGAGAATGAAATCGCTGTTCGATATGGATTGCCCGTTTAAATATATTTTGCTAAATTTTCCCGTTTATAAAAGGATGAAATCACGAAATATATATTTCGGAAACAACTCTCAAATAATTTTTATGAATATAACTCGTGATAATCAATATCAAAAATTTAAAAATCATCAATTTGAATTCGAAATATCTACATGCGAGTAAAATGCAAAACTTTCCAGATGGGCGTTTCTGTCTATATATAAAAATCTATTTAACAAGATTGCTCGTATTTTTGTGACTAATAACTGTAAACAATCCTGTTAAGAGACGAAATATTCAGCGTGCATGCAGGCCAATTTTCGTCGATCCAATTTCGCCGATTGCTCCGCGCGACCGTATTATTTACGCTTGTACTTTTGCGATTACTGTGCGACTTGTTACTGCCGTCAGCTAGCACCTTGAAATACACTATAAAACGACGTGAATGCTGTCACTTTTATTCAAAGAGATCAGATGTTTCGAATGCTAACACTGTTAGAGCAATTGCTTACGTCTGGAATAAGAGCGTTTATCTCAATAAAGAAGAATTAATATTAAAAATAGGTGCAAATGGTATGCAAGATGTTTGATGATATTTTTATTACTGGAAAGACTAAGACAATTTTTTCGAGAATTACTATTTGTATCAAATGTGACTAAATGAGAATAATAAAATAATGAATAATTAGATAATTTATTTACACACATATATTTTTCGCAGTTTTGGAACTGCTGCTTTAAATATCTTGATATGCTACGTTCAAAATTTAGTTAAATAAAGTGCAACATCTGAATTTTAAATATAGTTAAAAATGTATAGCTAAGAAACATTATTATCTATACATATTTTGATGTAGGTTTTGGTTACAAACCCTATTTAATTATCCATTTTTACCTGGAAAGCGCAATTAAAGTTAATCAAGCATTAACTGTATTAAAATAAAATAATTGAAATTGATTTAAACCATAGTGTTTTTATTTTTAAGAAAAAGTATATCAATTGATATGCGAATTTTATGCAAGACATGTCATGCATTTATCTATTTTTTTAAAATTCAAGACTTCGCGAATCGGAAAAGGTATATCGGAGGAACGAATAGCCTTGCTCGTCAATAATTTCATATTCCGAGCTTTACGGTGACAGCGACGGAATTCAGTTGTGATTTTACGTAGAGAACATTCGGCGTGAATGTACGAGGAAAGGAATATCCCGGCAACAGTCGCGTGTCGCAGATCGAAGAGGCGAATGAAAACGCATAGCTCAGAAAAGCCGTATTCAATAGAAATCCTACAGCGAATCGTCGAGAAATGCACGCGCGATGAATCGCTCTTTCATCTGCATTCGTCGCTGCAACCGCCACAGCATCCACCGCGTTAGCTTTCTTATTCATTTTTCCTCTTTCGCACAGCGTGTGGTTGATCTGCGCAACGCCTGATATTACGAGTAGTGAAATCACCGGGCATTTCTCTTTTTTTAACGAGCATGCAACGATGGAAGGCATTTAATCCCGATAATCCTCGTACAAGATGCGCTCGTATTAAAAGAGAAAAACGTATATAAACTTTATGCAGGTACATTCTCTTTAATATTTTAATGTAGACACCGTTTTTTTTCACCAACTCTTCGAGATGTGAGAAAGATTACATTTTCAATTCATTTAATAAAAATGTTTCTCTTTCTAAAAATTTTTCTGCTCCTATTTCAAACACAACAGTTTCTGAAAATAAAATTAATGCTTTTAATTTTGTAGCCAACTAAAGTTAATTTTTAAGGATTCGAACTCGTTCAAGAGAGAAATTAGATTAATGTTTTAAAAAGTTAAATGATGCCTCGAGTGCGGTGTCTTGTGCACATAATTTCGGACGTCGTAGAACGTTATTAATTTTAATTTTAACTTTCTTTGGAAGAACAAATCTACCGTATAAAGTCGACTGTATGTACGTCGAGAAGCGCAACGGTCTTCCTCGCCGGTAAAATTGCGTTCACGAAGATTCGCAAGAGAACTCATGGTGGGACAGGGAAGGAAGGGAGCATCAATTCCATTCCTATCATTCTGCAGCGGTATCTATTGAACGTGGAAGAGAAAAATCTCGTTGGCGCACGAAGAAGAAGCCTGAAGAACGAATCTCTCCCTTTGGTTAACCTTCGTGTGTATACTGGACGAATCAGACTGAAAGTAAGGGAGAAATAAGGTCGAAACGGGTACAGAGTCGCGCCGTTGTCCCGCGTGTTGAAAAGCCACCGAGTCTTTGTTCGCAGCCAACCAACGACTGAACTTTCATTAGCCTTTGAAGTATCTGAAGATATTTAGATCACAGAATACGTATTTCGCCAATATTGTCAAGCGCAGTGAGATTAAAGCGCGTGAGAATTTACCGAAAGTGGAAATTAAACTCCTAAACTCGGAATCCGCACGTTCTCCCGATTTCTCGAATAGTTAATTTCTCTCGGCGGTTCGCACCTCGCGATCGTTATAGTAATCGCTGAAAAACTCTGAGCAATTGGTCCAATTTCAGCTCGCGTTCGAAGCGAGGAAAACACCTCGCAAATTGCTACCGCCCGCGAGGAAGACTTGCTGCCGCGAGCTACGATAGAAATTTTCTCGACTAGGACGACTAAAACGGGGTTGCGAGATCCTTCCATCTCTCTCCGCGGAAGCTGCACATCTCCGTGAATATTTTTCGCGATCTTTATGCAAACGTAACGTTCGATCGACGAGACGTTTTTACGAGGCACTCATGAAACTCACGTTACAGCCGTAACTTTGTCAATATTACGGTCAGCAAATAGAAGCTTGTACGGGATATCAAAGAGGAGAGGGAAAGTTTAAACGTTAAGTCAAATTTAATTGTCACAAATTTCCACAGAAAATCAATCGACAGTTCACGTGGTTCTACGGAATTTCGGGGAGCGCAGATAGAGTTTGAAAGTTTTCACGGCATTGCCGCGCCCGTCACTCCTCGTCTTTTCCTCAATAGAATTTCCGGAGCGTGCGCTACGCTATATCGGTTTTCCACATCGCCTCGCGCCGGATGGAGGCGGTTCGCATAAATTTTCAGCCGGATGGCACTGCGTTTCCGTTAGCGTCGCACGCGGAATGGCTTTCACGTAGTGCCCTGTCAACGTGGCCGTTGAAATATTAAAATACTCGTCGATCGGGCGCCGAAGTCAATTCTTCTTATTCCGTCGAGGGGAACATCCGGGAGAAATATATATTCGCATCACGGTTAAATTCATCGCGTCGTCATTTAAATTCTATCATGTCAATGTCGAAGATAACATCTGTTTCTTTCCGAGAACGGAATAATAGGAATAACAAACTGTCACGTGAAATTATATAAGTATATATTTTTTTAATAAAATGTGCACGACACATTAACATGTAACCTGCATACAAAAGTTGAAAATAATATAATTTTTTTAAAGCTATATTTATAAAATATATAAAAACATATTCTCTTATATTTTATCATATTGAATATAGTATGTATAGTATGTATATTAAAAGTATTGTATATTACATATTACAATACATGTATTAATGTAAGATTACATTACGTCTTAGATAGAAAAATTATATAAAGTTGTTTATATTAATACACAATACAATAATACATAAAGTGTATCGTACATAGAATTCAATCTCCTTTTTATCGAGATTTTGTTTTTGTGTATTTGACTATTCTAATTTTTTACGACGAAAAATTCGTAAAGGAAAGTTTGCTGTCATAATTTTCAATGTAAAATCTCTTGGCATTTGTATCTTCATACGACACGATCGTTCGTAATCATGATGTCACGTCGAGATGTATTTTCATCGCACATTTATCGCAGAAATGCATCGCTCGAATCCGCCGCTTTTATTACGAGATCGAGCGAGGATCTCTCTTTGGACGTTAGGAGGTCGCTAAAGATTGATGGTCGACGATACGAAAGAAAAAAAAATTGCGCAGGAAGTGCTCATTGACAAATTGATACAAATGGGGCTGGGAGGGATCGCATTTCCTGCGCTTTCGTGTCTTCCCACGTGCCTCGATTTGCGGAAACGCCTACCTCCTATATATTTATTCAACCGACGATCGTAAGTGTACTTCGCGCTAAGAATTTTAAAAGCCTTGTTGCTTCTATTTTATTATTTGGACATCGGTTCTTCGAAAGCGATTTAATTTCAGAAACATTTTTTTTATAAATAAAATTGTCATTGAATTTATTTCGATTGTATCTTGTTATAGCGCAGAAATAAAAAAAACTTTCAAAACTTTAGAGAATCATTTAGATAGCTATCTAAAATCAAATAAAAGGGTTTATTATATATAAAATTTATAATAAAAGAATTTTTATTATAAAAGTTTTATCATATAATCTAAAATTTTCAACAAATCCGTAATCGATAAAAAAAAGAGGTGACTAAAAACACGCAATTAAAAATATGTACAAAGCAATTGATAGTCTTGATCGGTTTATGCGACTTATACTTTTATTTCACCGGTCGATCTGCGTGTCAGAACGAAATGGAAACGTATTGCCGTGTTCGCAGGGACATAAATAACTTTTGACATGTAGCGAAACCACTAACATCTCTAAAAGAACACGTCGAGGGGATGCTCGTGGGACCGCGAATTTTCTTTTCTCAATCGAAATGTCGTGACGCGCGCCGCGTCGCGTTACGAGTGGTAACGAGTTTTCGCCGCTTTTACAAAAATTGTTCCGCGGGCAAAGTTTCGCACTCGACAATAACGGCGCATGGAGACCGCGAACTTTCAGACTTTCCGCAAAACGAGCGGATAGCACGCGGACAACTATTGATACTGTTTCATAAAACTTGCAACGTGAATCGCAATGATAAAGCGGTTTCGTGATTTTTTTTATAAAACTTGTGTAAAAAATCAAATGCAATTATGTTGAACAAAGAGAGAGGGATAATGTTTGAAAAAATTATTTGACATAAATACACATACAAAAGTATTATATTATCTTATAGCAATTGTATTTTTTAGGAATAAGACGATTGACATTCAACTTTCTCTGAGAGATATTATTTCTTGTAAATTATGAAACTTTTTTTATCAGCGACAAATTAAGAGGTTTTTTTAAATTTATAATGCTAATTTCTTTCGAAAGATACGATCAATCTTTCAACTTTCTTCCAGGCGAATAATTGTCTGCAATTTTTTAAAACTTTTCACTTTTCATTGTAGAATCATATAATGTGCAACCTTTTATTTTACTCTATAATTATAACTTCCGTCAAGAATGATAATTGATTTCCATTAACTTTCTCCAAGGCAGATAATTTGTTAACTTTTAACCATCTCCTGTTTCATTATCGAGTCAAATTTTATAAACTGATGCATTAATGCTTTTGCATCGTAATTTTCAATTTGTGGAATGATAGAAATTCGAAATTTTGGAATGGAGAGAATCGCAACAATGTATACATATACGAATATACAATATATCGTATATAGAATACATATGATATATAATATACCCGGCTATCCATTATTGTGATACGCGCTCGGCCATTCCTGTCACGAAATAGACAGACAACGAGGTTGGCTTATGTGGTTGCACGAACCTGGACTAATGTTACATTGGTCATTCTGTCTACCGTAACATTTATCACCGTCGGGCTTGTATCTGTAAAGAGCGAAGGTTTCCAAATTTTTGCCCTCACGCCCTTTCGTGTGAATTATCCCTCGTATTACGTTTACCATAAATTTAACGAAACGGAATAAATAATTAACAAATTAATATTTAGATTTTATGAAATTTCTAGATTGATCTTTAGAGTTAATATTTTTTTCATAAAATTCGTGCAGCGAAATACTTCACGAGAAGTTTTGTGCTGATTTTAATTGATGGATGTTTATACTTCGCGATCAATCTTCGCGAAATAGGATTTTGTTCATCCATTTTATTTGAATATCTTGCATGGCATTAACTTTCAGAGTTATGCGAGGAATGGGCACTGGCGAACAGCCGTGAGTGCGTGGAGGGTAGCGGTTCGACGAGCACGACGCACGGGGAGGAATCTGAGGATGCGTCTGAGGCGAGATTCACCCTCAAATATTTGGGCAGCACCCTCGTCGAAACGCCTTCGAGCGAGGAAGCCACAGCGGAAGCCATCAAGACCGTCATTACTATGGTGCGTGCTACTATATGTGTATATATATATATATAGTATTTTTCATAATTTACTTTCTAGTAGACTTATTCTCCTGAAAAAGCGTTTCCAGCTTTCCAATTTTTTTACAATCTGAATGTGTTATCAAATTTTTTAAATCTAGATTATATTTTTTCAGCTCTTTCTATTTACTATTATTGTTATTTTCATTGTTATATCTAAAAAATCACATATTAAAAGAGAAAAGATTTATGTCAGATATAGTATTACATTTTGAAGAATTTATCTCTCTGATTTTTTTCTTACTACTTTGGGGAATGACGTCCCAGAGAATATAATAAATTTGCGAGATATTTAAAAAACATATAAATTTTTTATATAAAATACGTAAAAGTTGTTTAAAAATATCTTTGATGCACTTATGAAACTATTTACGTTGCAGCGAATGCATATAATAGTTTGCACAAAATTTTCAATTATTATCAATCTAGTGTTTGTCGGAGGGGGAGAGAAAGAGAGAAAGCAGGTTTGCCGCTTGCGCTGGAGATTGCCACTGTATTATTTATCGTTGGAATTGTATCGCACCGTGTAATTTACTTTCAACCATTTTCCGACGCGGCCGCTGTGAAGAGAATTTAATTGAAATTGCAAGGTACTAATTTCTCGCGCATAGCGGCGGGCCCGTTAATAGAGCTAATGAAAATGAAGCGTGATTACTTTGCGCCACGTTTATTCACTGCTTTGTCTCTGTTGCGGCTGATGGTGTTCTAATTATATTTCTTTTTTCCTTTTTTTCTTCCGTTGTTTAACGCCATCCGGATTCTGCCGATCCGGATCAAAGATTTTGAATTGAAGATGTCGAAAGTCGTCATTTTGCAAACGTGCCTGCCAATTCAGGAATACAGAAAACAAAAAAATGTATGAAAAGCGACGAGTATATCCGTATAAAAACGGCATTAATGAGAGAGATGACTAATTTCAACCAACTTTCACTTATCCGCTAATTACTTTTGACTTCATATATGAAATATTGCGAGCACAGTTGATATTGCTTCCGATGAAACCTGTATTGCTTTTTTCGTGCGCGAAAATACCATTGAATTCGCGATTTTTGGCATTTTAATAAGCACGTGAATATCGATCGAGAAAAAGTTACTCTGATAAAAATTTTCAATTTATTTGGATGGCATTCGTATACTTCAAATACGGTACATATTCAGACATCTCAATAATTTATATAGAAGATCGAAATATCGTTCATTTCTCAAAATCACATGCGGATTGTGATGATGAAGTCCTATGAAGTCCTATAAAAAATATTTAAAGAATAATTTCGTCGTGGCGGTGATTGAAAAAAAAGATTGTTATATTCAGAAATTACGAAGTTCTATTAAATTCTCCATTTAGTTTAGCAGCGAAATCCTTGTTGAATAGCGTAATCAACAGAGGAAAGCGAATTTATGCGATTTAGCAGCGATCCGAGGAACACGATTAATTAATAACGAAAACTCGTTCGCGTCTCATATAATTCCAATTTCGAAACGATTACAACTCGTACTGCGAGATTACACGGACAGTATTGCAGAAAGCGGTAATGTATGTATTTCGACAATTTCCTCTCGATGTTATTAATGAGAGGATTCAGTCAACACTCAATCAACATAGAAACTCGTACGCCAGAATTTCGCCTTCCACAATAAATATAATTTACAGTGTTTACGATACGCATTTGTACACATACCTGATAAAAATAAAATCTGCACTGTTTACTTATCATATATTTATGATAAAAATGGCTTATACGGAATATTCACAATGTACCTATAATTTCTGAGATTAATGTAATGTATCCTATAATTTTTCCACGATATTTTTTTTAATATTCGTAACATTATTTGCAGGAATCTTTTATGATTCGTAATTATCTCTTCTTCTGCGGAGATCATTTATCAGAATTTCAAAAAACGCAATCTAACTGTAAATACGAAACTGCAGGTCAGATGATGAAAAATACGGGTGTACCTTGCGGTATGCACCCAATTTAGGCCGTTGGTATTGCACTAAGCTGCTTTCGTTCGAGCGCTTTCGCTGCAACGCGAATAGATCAAACAGCTATTGGATTTTTGCGAACTATCTCGATTTGAATCGAATCGAAAGTTTCCCGATTGCGCGCGATTGTATTCCGCGTCGGCAACTTTCCGATCGGAGTCTGCGTTGCGCCTCGTCTTTGTGCTAATTGCCCCGCCGGGTTTGTCTGCTTCGATTGATCCGTCGTCTTTTGTACCTGTGTAATTGCGTCCATTATTGTTAGTTCTTCTTCGTAGCGTCGCATTCATTTGTCGGATTAAATAAGCATCCTTTCCGTCTCTATGGTAGCCTTTGTCTCGCGTTGAAATGATAAATCTTGTTGCTTATTTACATCTCTTTCGCTAAAGAAACTAATTTTTGCAATCTTTCGTGAAATTTATATGATTTTCGCAACGTTCTATGTACTGCGTCAATTGTCTTTCGAACATTCTTCGGGTATTACACATCACTCTGATTTCACTGGACTGTTAAGCAGAGAAGCGTTTTCGTTTTTAATTGTAATTTCGAGATAATTTGCTCTGAACCACTAATTAATTGTAAGATGTTTCTATCGCAAAGCAGAGTTGCTCGCGCGTCTAACAGCTGCATCATCTTGTCATGTCGCGACCATAAAGGCAACTCCGCATGCAATTCCTAGGCAAGGTCTCGCTGATAATGCTATTCAGTGTTTGCGAGCAAGAACTTACTGGTACAAGACATCCTAAGTTATATATGTAATACGAATATATAACGCAATAGATAAAAGTCATTGTTAATACGTAAGTTGCTGCTTTCGTCAAAGAGAAATAGCGCACCTCGGATTAGGATTCCGTAAGATTGTAAATAAAAAAAAGAAACTACAAAGAAAATTCGAGCGTTAAAAAATTTTTAGTTCAACTCTCGAGTCTCTTCTTAAAACAAAATGATAAAGTGAGGTGAGATATTTAATTTATCGAAGGAGCAAGAAATATCCGCTCGAATATCCGATTTTTCATAGCAAATAGCTGTCAAAAGCACGACCGGACAAGCACCGCTTTCGTTGCAGATTAAACGCAAAAAAAGAAAAGTTTTTATTTATTAAAAATTTATTAAAAACAAATGAAGATGGAATCTGAAAGCGATTCTCATTATCGTTGCGAGGTTTCTCTTCCTTCGCTAAAGAATTTGTTAATCCGTCGCGGAACTTGCGAAACTACGTGCGATTGTTTCCACGGATATAACTCGAAACAATGCGAATATCAATCCTCGTTTCGCTTAATTCTGACAATTGTTGTTATTTGAACAAAAACGACCAAAGCATTTAATTAAAAGCTTGACTGCCTCGCAAAATAATTTTACAAATATTAATCGTTAATATAGCGTTATTAAATCATAAATATGGAATTTAATACAAAGTTTGCTTTTGCGCGTAATTAGCTTCTTGTGTTTGATCATTTTAACATCGATTACGTAAATTTAAATTAAAGAAGGATTTAATTTCCATCATTATTAAATATTATCAGTCAATAATGTTAATTCGAGGTCAGTAGATAAATATTCTTATTAAATCCATTTTCATCAATGTAAAGAAGCTCGAATTATTTTACTTGTAATATTTCTCCTGTATCCTTAATTTTTTTTATGCGAGACAAAAATTGCAATTTAAACCGAATTAAATTTCTAAATTATTTTATGCTATTTTCTTTGCATATTTCGTTAATAGTGACATTTCTGAGCACGATAGATATGGTGTTCCAGAAATCTAATCAGATTACGAAGACATTGAGCGAATCTGTATCCTTCCAATAAGGTGTTTATGACAGAGAGAGATCCGATGTAGAATCCGTTCGAGAATCATCGGATTAGAGAACATCCTGGAACATCTCCCGTGCGACGTTTGCGATTAAGGCGGCGGAATCTGCATGCGCGAGTTAAATTGTTAAATGGACTTAATCTGCGCGAAGACCCGTAATTGCGTTGCAATGGAGCGACGCGAGAGAGCTTACAGTTTAGCAACGAGATATTTGATTTCCGAAAAAGGTAATCGAGCTGTTGCTTCACTTCACTCGGATTTACACTGCGGATTTACTTCCGGGCGTGCATCTACTTTAGGTGCTTCAACTGCCTTCTGCTCGAGCAAACGGCAAAATTATTGTCGATGCAATGAAACGAAATCAATAGAAATTCGCTATTCGGTCGGATGATCTATCGGATGATCCTCTTGAGACTTGAGTTTTCACATAGCTGGAAAAAGGAATGTTCTGCCAGCAGCAAATATCAGAAAACGAGTTAAGGAAAAGATTGTTACTTTAATAAAAAGTTAATTAAAGTGTTTACAGATTTTTCTCTCTACATCCTCCATTCTATATATATGTATATCAAGTCTTAAGAATATATAAAACTTATTATATAACTCTGAAATAAGTTTAATTAATTAGAAATTAGAATAACAATGTTATAATTAGAAATTAAAGCATAAAGCAATTAAAAATAGACTAAATTATATTTTATTATTATAAGTAGTTTCCTTCATTAAATTTTTATATTTACATATAATTAAAATATAATTTATATTATTTTTAATCTCTTTATGTTTTGTGTTTTATACGTTTAAAATATTTGATAGCATCAAGAAAGACTTAAAATCAAGACTTAAATCATTTTTTGGAATTTGATACTATTATATATAGAGAAAGCTGCAAAATAAAGACTTAAAGATTTTTTAGAATTCGTTACTATTATTATTATTATTATTCTATATATATATATATATATATTATTATTATTATTCTATATATATATATATAAAATTTCTTTTTCTTTATGTTATATCACATTATATTAAATTTTGTAATAAAAATGGCACAGTGAGAATAAAGATATTTTTAATAAATTAAATTCTCTCATTAATGAATACTCTGGCGCATTATTGCATTTTGTATTCTGTTTGTTATTGCAGGCGAAGGCAAGTGGAAAAAAGTTGCAAAGGGTCTCTTTGGCTGTGAGCTTGAAAGGAATTAGAATGACAGATTTGGCTACCGAAGAGGATCAACTTCAGGTATCGATATACAGGTAAGAGTATTTTATATATATATAAATTATTAATTATTGAAAAATTACAAATTAATTTTAAATATAATTAGAGAGAGAGAGAGAGAGAGAGATAGCAATTTCTGTATCGATTTAAAAATCTGATATGATGCGCTAAATTACATTTAGGCTTATTTTTATTACAAATAAAAACTTTCTGGATCATTTACATGAAAAAGTAGTATTAAAAGCTAGTATAATAATATTTACGTAATTAGAAATTAGAATATATATTTCACGAAAAAAGAATACAATGTACATTTCTCGAGGGAAACTTTTTTTACGACCAAGACGCGATAATGAACAATTATTTACTGCGAAACACGCGCCAGCTCGATTGAAATTTTAATCGGAGTGAAGATTTGCAGCATGTTTTGCCGATCCGATGACGAATTATTCAATCCCACGTAATGACGACATGATGGTGACGACGCAGCGAGCGATGTGATGAGCACGATTTCGATATTCGTTACGGGAAATTAGAGACACGACTATTTCCGATCCACGAAGCATCTCTCTCTCTCTCTCTCTCTCCCTCTCTCTCGTCAGGCTGTCGCACGATTTGTCAAATTGCACGATATTTTCAGTCTTATTAATGACCGAGAGGAAAACGTGCAACGTTCGCTGACTTATTTTGTTAATCTCTATTCTCAGCATTTTATGTAAACGCTCAAACAAAATTTTCCAATTATTAAAAAGAATATATTATTTTAATATTAAAATTGAATAACATTTTAACATGTCAAAATCGAATTGAATTAAATATAAAATTTAATTACAAATGTGTTGTGAGTAAAAAAGTGATATTTCGCATTCTGTTAAATTTATATTTATTTTATTATATTTTATTTATATAATAATTTACTTTATTTTATTTATATCTCCATACAGAATTTTACACTAGTGCTTTTACATTCTTTATAAGAAGTGGATTTAAACACATTGTCAAACTAAGTTCTATCTTTGAATTATATATCTTTGTTATCTTTATATTACAAAAAATATTAGCGCAAAGTATAAATATCTTAATTTTTCGTAATATTAGTTTGGAAGCGTGTTCTTCCTCTCCGTCTTCTAAAAATCCGAAAAAATTCAATTTGTATTCAGTAAATATTCCAAATTAATGAATATTATATGATTGATGAAACGAACATACAAATTGAATGAATATAAAAAAGTAAGCATTGCCTAGATTTATGTTCCACAAGATTAATAATTTCATACAATGAAGTGAAAGATAATCGAACGCTGTGACAAAAAGATGTACGATAAAAAAAATCGAGAGATAATCGAACGCTGCGGCAAAAAGATATACGATAAAAAAAGTCGAGAGATGCGTCACATGTTTTGAAAAAGTCTCGCTGAATTTCCGCACGGTGCGAATGAACGAACGAATGAAACGAACTTTTCCCGCGATAATGATCTGGCGGACTCGTTAGACCCGCGAAATACCAGGCGGTGGTTTCCATTGTTTCATGAAAGCCCGCTGGTGGTTGGCTTTGTTCCTCTGGCGCATAATGCGCCCGGAGGTGCGCTAAAGTGGCGAACGAGAAATTTCACGGGACGCATAAAATAAAGAACGACGGCGGCGAGCGCGGCGAGGGTTGATGTGCCGGTTATAAATTCCCTTAATCTCACCGCTCGGCATCGTTAATGGCGAGTTAATTAACCGGCGTGCAAAGACGCGCGGCTGAATAAAATTAAGCCGCGGGATTAAGAGCATTATTTCGGGACCGATGGCGTTATCGGCTTTCGCCCGCAATAGCGTAACTTTGCGATACTAAAACGGAAGAAAAGAAAAGAGATTAAAGAAGAAAAAGAGAAAGGCAAAAACGAAAAAGACGGAAAAAATAAGAAAAAAAAGGAAAGGAAAAGAGGAAGAAATAAAAAAGAAGAAAAGACCGGTGTTTACGAAAAAGAAGTTTCGTGCGAAGAAACAGACATTATTCTATGATTAAGATTTTGCATAAAAAATTACTTTCTATGTATTGAATCTAACCCTTTATTATTTATTTACAATTTTATATACCTACCTTTCATCATGATATTAAACATGAAATTCATATGATTGTATTATATATGATGCATGATTATATTATATAATGTATGCTTATTATTAATTGATTATAACTTGATTTGATTATAAATGGATTATGAGTAGCTATTAAAGTCCAAGCTTATTATTTAAAATAAGAGATAGAAATTCTACCCTTGATAAGGAGCCCGTAAAACAGCCAGCTCATTGTATCCATTCTTTTGTAACCGCCGGCAGTGCATTTTGCTCACCCCGCTCTTTGCATATTACTCTCGGTTCCCTCAGGGAATTTAGAATTCGCCTAAGTACCCTCCAGCAAATTTTCGACTGCTATACACGGCGAGCGAATACCGTGCGACATAAACGGAAGTGGCTGCCGCTGCGAGCGATGGGCGTGGATTTGCATATCGCAGTTGCGTCGCGCCGGATATGCTTGCAGACTCGTGCGAAAGATTTAAATTATCAGCATCGTTAAGAACGTTAAATTATTAAAACGAAGGCAACTAATGGTAGATAACATTTATTTTCTCCAATGGAAGAAAAATAATTAATTCTTATTAATAGAAAAAAATAATTTTTCTTTCTGAATAAGAGGATAAATTAGTAAAAAATAATTTTAGTAATAATCTTTGTAAAAAATAATTTTAGTGATAATTTTTGTTCCGTTATTCTTTCATTTCAGGATCTCATATTGCTCGGCGGACGCGACGCACGATCACGTATTCGCGTTCATCGCGACGAACCTCAACGAGACGATGGAGTGTCACGCATTCCTCTGCCCGAAGAGAAAAATGGCGCAGACAGTGACGCTGACTGTGGCGCAGGCCTTCAACACGGCTTATCAGGCGTGGCAGTTGTCACAGTCCGATCCCAGGATCCATCATGCGCAGGATAAGAGCCCTCCCTTGACAGGTGATAGGATTGGTGAGAAAGTTTTTCGTATTAGTATATCTTCCCGATTGTCTTATTGTAATGTCTCGAAAGACAGAGAGATTCTTTCCGTTAAAATATAAGAAAATCGAGTAAGAGGTTGAAAGAATTCGGGAATGAATATAGAGAAAATTAACTAAACGATCTTGTTAATTTATAAGTAGAATTTTATCTTGAATTGTTGATATGAGTTATATATACAAATTGTCTAGACTGAGGTTTACAATATAGAGCCACAATAAATTTTGTAGTTTTTAATAAAAAATTAACAGCTAGCGGAGAAGTTTTTTTCAGCATAATTAAAAATTCTGAAAAAAAAGTTAAAATCTTCAAAGACGTTCAATTAAATCATGTAGTTAGAAATTTAATCAAAGTCTGAATCTTCAAAGGAGTTACATAGATTACGTGATTATTAATGTAGAAAAAATTGAAATTTTCAAATAGTCACGATTAGAGTTCTTGAAAAAATTAAATACATCGTTACATAAAATCGTGATAATTAGAAATGCAGCTGGTTCTCGTTTCTGCACTTCGAAAAGCTTGCCTTGATCTCGAGCGAGTGCGGTATAAAGAGGTGGCTGCCACGTAAAGTGCAGTGTCTATATGGGCGTTGCACTTAATCCGCCCATGAGTACGGATATTGCGGGGTGTCTCCTAGCACCCGGCAAGAGAATCAGGAAATTGTGTGTTAATATCAAGGCACACACATTGCATTGTCTCATGCACATGTACTTACATCGATAAATATCAGCTTTATCAAATATTGCTTTTCTTTTTGGCATTTCAATCGTTCGCTGCTTTTTATTATTTGTTTTATCATTATATGCAAATAACAAGTAACATAATAGTGTAACTCTACATATATATATATATATGTATGTGTGTATATAGTTACATTATTATAAATACATATGTATTTTTTACTTGACATCCGAGACTGTCGTGTCTCCTGATGTAAAGTTTATTCTGGACGACCTATAATTCGTCGAAATTCAGGTGAAAATTCTATTTATAATTCTATAATTCTATGTCATGTAATATGAAAGCATAAAAGAGTCTGAATATAATACACGCATCTATTAAAATACGAGTATGGAAATATACAGCGTACAAAAATTATATTATAATTAAATATTAAATTCCTTCTAGTACAAATTATGGATCGCGTTAGAGAGAGTTAAGTGGGTTTAATTTTAATTCATACAGTTTCACACGTTTATATAATATCGCATTTTTCTTTTTGTTATAATTAAACGAAAAACTTTCATATATGATCAAAATCACGGAAATAATTTTTCTGAAAAATTGAAATCTTTTGTTTTTATTCAATTACTTTTCATCGGTACTGCCGATTTCTTTCTGAAGTTTATAAAATTATAGACCCGTCAAATTGAACGGATATTTTTCTAATTAATCGATTTGATTCTTGATTTATACATAATATCATGAAATCGATTTATTGATTTTTAAATTGCCTTTTTTAAGGATTTCATTTTATGGATATTGCATGAAAATGTTTCGCTTCTGCATATTGCATCAAATATTTGAAGCAGAGCTTTAGGAAAATTCACGTTCGTTTCGTGTTTTGGAAATAAATATTTTTCTTATATCACCCGTAAAATTAAATTTATATTTTCAATCTCTCTCTTTTTTACCGCAATATTTCATGAAAAACAAAAATTTAATATTCAATACGTATAAGAGGCTTCAAAATTGTTATATAAATTTAAATGTATTATTTTTTCCATCTTTTTTCTTCCACTTGGAAATCATTTTTCTCGAAATACGAACTGTAAGACAATTTATACAATTTTGGGATTAATTATAAATTATAAATAATTCAATATGTATAGGATTTTTCATAAAATTAAAGCAAATATATAAAAAAATTGCTAATAGATAATAATTTACTATAATTTACTTAACACATCTCAATGCTCTACAATACTTTGTGATAAACGGTATTTCTATGTTTGCAAATTTATTTTTCAATTAAAAATTACTATATTTTCGACTAGCAAGCACATTTCTCATTACTTTTTCATTTAATATCATCTAATTATTCTGTATCTTTAATTGCAGATAACAATGAAAAGAAAAACGTCAGTGAGACAAAGACTACTACTGGCAAGATTAATGAACAAAACAAGCAGAACGGTCAACAGCGACGCAACGACAGTCAGAAAAATCTTTTAATTGATTTATCAAACGATCCCAAACCGGCGGGAAATTCATGGGTAAGTGATGAAACGCTGAGAGTTTCTCTTTGATGCATCGTCGTCGTTGTCGTTGTTGATCAGCAAAAACCGACCGATCAGCAAAGCTATACTATAATCCCATGGCATTTGATCCCTTCCTGGTTAACTACATCTCGTCGATAGATATTTCACGTCGCGTTGCTATGTATATACGCCATTGACCTACGTCATAAAATGTAAGAGGCTGCTCCTTAGAAGGAGAATGTTTGAAGCAAAATTAAAATAATTTGTCTATTCTTTGAGAAGAATAATTTGTCTATTCTTTTGTCTTGGAAATCAAAGAAATTTTGTTCACTGTTCCTCAAATCAATTGGCACAGAGGATTTTAGTATATATTTATATATTTTATTAATTATATATAATTAATTAAAATATTCGGAATGTTTAAATTTCGGTTTGTTTGTTCTTTAATTCTTAATCGACACATTTCGCTGCTATAACATAATCGATACAGGGTTCAGCGAACAATCACTTAAAATGCTGCGACGATACATTTTCATTTTTCAATGCAAAAAAATTACTGGGTACTCTTCAAATCTTCCAAAATAAGATGCAACAGGTTCCATTTTTTAAATTTAAATTTAAATTTTAAAATAATGAAAAAAATTAAACAAGTAACAGAACATAAGCACAGATTCAGCCAAAACTTTGATTGGGGTTCTGTACCTCTAGGTGCGATCAAGGTCTTAAAGTAAAAATATTATATACTTTATTATTCACTTTCTGTTTCTAAAGAGATTAAAAAATTTCAGGAAATAATTTTATACTTAACAAAGAACAATTTAAAAGGAAATAACAATCGAATTTACTTTTATACTTTTCTATAATCATAAATACGTAGAGAAGATAAAAATTCGTCGAATGTAATGTGAATCGATCGCTTCTTTTCAGGTATGTTTCGAAGAGGATTCGGACGTGAAAAAAAACCAGAAGAAGAGCACGGCGAGTAACAACAGTATTCCTATGACAACACTTAGGCACCACACGGCGGCGTCCACTCCAGCTCACCATGTGGTGCCTCGACCAAGCGCCGGTTTCAAGGTGCAAAACGCCTGGGGCGAGTCCAGATCGGTCGATTTGATGTGCTCGTAGCAGGCAGGATAGCCGGCGGCCGACAGCTTCAGGGACGTGCCGTTGATCACGAGCCTCTGGAAACACCTCTCGGACAACGGCCAATCCAAAAAGACCAACAGCAATCATTAAAATCATCGCCGAACTGTCCCGGCAGCTTCCGATCGCGAGTTTAAAATTCGGAAAGGCGACGATTCTCGCCGATTATTCATATTTTTATCGAACGCTGAAGAGAGAGACAGCAAAGATGCCGACGCAACGGTGTCTATTTTTGTGTGATCTTAATGAGACTACATTAAGTCCGATGAGATTTCTTATATTCGTTGGAGGGGCGTAGGAGAGATTGCGGGTGATTCTTATCAATGACGATGATGGTTTCTTTTTTAAGAGGGCCAACCCGCAGCAGAGAGATCGCGATAATCGCGGGGTGGGATCAATTTCTAATGGATTTTATATAATGCGTATAATATACATATACCTGTGCCAATTACTTTACATACATATCGCATAAACATTACTAAACGAGAGTGTGAGTGTTAAGACACTCGCTTTTTATCGTTTTTAATAGTGTTAACTCTGGAAATTAGATTAAAATTACTGTCGTACAAATCACATTTTTAGAGAGGATGGATTCCATGGAAGAGGATTAAAATTAATTTTCGATTCAAGATTCATCAGAGGAATTGAAAATCTCGATGCGATGAGAGCGTTGCGATCAGATAGGTGCTCTATTAAAGATTTTTCTTAAATTAATTTAAGTAACATAATTCACGAATTTCATGTTGTTTCTTAATAAATTATAATTAATAATTAAAACAAGCAAAAAGAGAGTTTATAAAAATTACTGTAAAATACATAATCGGGAATGTAGGATAGTAAAAAACATGATACATAGTTACAAATATCAAATTAATCCTTAATCTTCGATTATACAATAAATCGAAATTTCGACGAGTAAAAAATACGCGAGCATGTACTGAGCCTCGAGCTAAAAATGTGTCCCGTCCAAATTGAAAAATATTGCTGCCATTAATCCCGTATATGATTTGAATTTTTTACATACACGCATTTACGCGATGCGATGCGCGACTAAATTGCTTTTTATTAGCAATTTTCGAATAAATTCTGGTCACGTAAAAATGCGTATTCCAGAGTTAATATACGTATTTGTTATTTTTATTGAAGATGTATCATGAAAAAGAAGAGAACTGAGAATAAATGTCAGGTTTCGTAGATCGATTCCCTATTGTGGTGCTGGATAGAGATGATCTTTCACATAATTGTTGGTAGTCGAGTCCTTGATTGAATAGCTGGACTATTTCTTAGTTGAAATTCGTTAAAGTTTCTCGTAAAAATATTTGACGAAATTCGTTAAAGTTTCTCGTAAAAATATTTGACGCGAGCCGCGTTATATTCTTCACGCGTTATTAAGTGTAATTTGTAATTAGCTTATATGTTACATAAATTTTTTATATTCTAAAGGGAATAAATTTGTCAGAGGGCTTCGTTGCGTTGATGAAGATTTCATTGATATCGGCGGCAAGCGATTGCCATTGAAATACCGCAATATTGCGTATTACATATTAATGTGTTGATGTATACGTGCGTGTAATAACTGATAGAGCGTTAATAATGTCGCTAATACTCGCGTTAAACATGATTTAGCGTTAACTATATTGATATTTAATTTATCGATTGTTAAATCGTAAAAATATATTGTATTCTGGTTTTAGATATTGTGCGTAATTATCGCGTCTTATTGAATAGCATTAAGATCTTCGTTTTTACAATACAATTGTCGAGTCGATTATTCTTGTGAATAAGTAGATTACAGAGCGCTGAATTCGATTTTGAAGAAAATATAACAGGTGTAATGCATTATATCATAACTTACTGTTCATTAGTCAATGTTATATTGTCGAAGAGCAGCGTTTTTAGATTATCGAATATCGGAGATTATATCTCTCGAGTCTAAAGTAGTTAGTCTAATGGAGAGTTTTCGTAGGTTTACAGAATTTTGTTGCGAGACAATGCATGAAACAATCGGAAATGCCTTTTGACCAAGCTTTTCGAACGAAAAAAATGTTCTTTATTATTTTTTTAACATAAAAAAAAAAAATTTCGAATTTGTAGATAAATTGTGCTTGTTTTTATATGAAAATTTTTATAAATTATTAATACAATTAGTTTTTTATAATATAAAATATTGTTGTCTTTTATGTGAATATTAAAGTCTCCAAATTTTTTTTATGTTATTCGACAATTTATATGTAATTACAAAATTATATGTCTGAATTTTGTGGTGCCAAGACATACTTATGGTCAAAAAGGAATTGAAAGATGCTTTGATTGCGTTATTTTGTCACGTATGAACCGGTGACGATATAAATCTTAACTGGACGTCCAAATATGTTCACTGATACATAATCATCTTGAAATGATGGTAATTTTACATAGCTGCGCACTAATCGTATTACCACGGGAATATTATATACATTTTTGCGCTAAATGTTCGTAGAACGTAAGCAGCACGAATCAAATATACGTATGTACATCTAATATGTGTGCATCTCCTAACGATTTATTCCTGCACAGAAAAAAAGAAATTCCCCTTTTTCTTATTAAAACGTATCTGGATGTCGATTTATTGTACTTTACAATGATTAATTAATCCCATCAATATTGATTTTATTTTATATTTAAAATTGTAAAAAAAATTATGCTGATTTTATTTTATCGACATCAATGACTAACTATTGTCACTAAATCATAGATCATCGGAACAGAGTTTGCTGAAAAAAGGATAAGTGACATGACGTCAAAGGTAGAGAAAGAAAAATGTGCTTTAACAGAAATTTATTGTTTCAATACATCACGAATGTAACTTGTGAAAAGGAATAGTCTCCCAGACGCATTCTGGTAAATCGAGAAGAAGCAAGTGTTACGTACACGAGAGTAGTTACTAATTTTTGTGTGAATCCGCGTTATTTTTAGATTAGTTTTTTCTTAATTTATATAAATATCGTCATCAATCTTCGTTACTTTTTCTTTCTAATAGAATTTTATAAAAATCAGGTAGTCGTTTTTTTAAATGATAAATCCTTTCCTCGGTTATAGTTATTTCTTTTGAGAAGTATCAATCAAACCAATGACGTGAGATGAGTACATTGAGAAGATATTTTCGTCTGAGACGAACAGTATCCTGAAAGTATTTTCAGAATATTCTGATAATTTTTATGTAGTATGTATTTATGTATCGTAATATTGTGGGAATGTTCAGAAGATATTTGAGAATATTATGTAAATTTCCGAAATATATATAAATATACATTTCAATTTTGCAGATATTGCAATCCCAAAAGCTCAAAAAATTCCGAGAAAAGTTCTGGTATACTCCGTCGAATTTTATATATATATAAATTTTATATATATAAAACACACAAGTTTAAATTCGATTTATTTCTCGCTAGTTACAGAAACACTCTTAGAAAACTCGTAATTATGTACGTCTTATGCTCCTTTCTCGGAATTCGCAGAATATTTCATCATTTCGCGTTAACAGTTTAATATTAACAATACAAAAAATCCTCGTGCCCGCGCTTTGAAAATTCCATGGCGCTTTTTAATTAGCGACAGAATATATCTCGCGTATATAATATAAATATTACATCGTAATTATATTACACCTGGATGCTTTGTTTCTGCCTTTCTCTGTCGTCTACCTTCTCATATAAATACTTAGCAATTCTTTTTTCATTTACAGGGTGCTTATGTTTAATCACTATCTCATATTTTCTGAGATTGGTGTTTAACAGTTGCACACGCCGCACGAGAACCGCACTTCGCAATAACGATAGGTGTATTAAAAAAATAATTACACTCCACGCTCCAAACAATTTCTTATCAACCTAGTGCAACAATAGCTATAAGATAATAATAAATTGATCGTAAATCTACGTAACTACATAACTCTCGCGACCGTGCGTCGCGAAATAATTCTTTTCTCTCCTTCTTTCTTGGTATATAAATAAATCTCCTAAATTACATTCCGTGTGTGCGTAAAAATCCATGTGCATGATATACAGTGATACGTATAACAGTCTCATCTCTTTGACAGAAGCTCTCCAAGTCGCAAAACTGTAAGAAATAGGTGACTATATTCTGCGAAGTTCTCGTACGGCAATCGAGCGCACTAAATTTGCCTGGTATATTCATGATACGCGAAGTGTCCCGTGTAAATAAACCCAATCACACATCTTCAAAATTTAAAAAAGAAAGCTTAAAATTTGATTACACGCAATATTCGGGGAAACAAAATATTTTTTATATTAACAGTTTAACATCGCAACTGGATCACTTTACACGACATATCTAGTATACAGCGTGCTCCGGAAAAATATAAGTCTGAAATTAAATAATGACAGAATCTGGTTCTTTCAACCATCTGACAGTCTTGTTAAATTAGTTATTTTCGTTTTAACTTAATTGAATATTTTCAGTGCAGTGGATATGAAAATAAAATATTTTGAATTAATAGATAAAAGAATTTAAATAAAGAAATGAAAAATTTACATATATCTCCGTAATTAACGGTAGTTTATTGTTTTGATTACGATTAATGTTGAAGCAATTTAATGTCCTTTGAAAGCTGTAACTTATACTCCTTTTGCGATGCACGTTGAATATTTTCTTTCATTCTTAACTTACAAATATTCCCGATTATTCGAACGATAGTAATATATGATACAATGTTTTCTCTTAAAAGCTACACTGAAATGTTATACCTTACTGTTTTTTCCTCGCATGTTCGCTCCGCTTTTCGCTCAACGGCAGCAAATTAATTAATAATCTGCATAATAAAAAATGTTCGAGACAATTTTTACATCTCTCAACATTTTAGTTAAGAGTTCCGCAAACTCTTATGAATTATATTCCTCAGACTTTTAGTAATTTGCACATTATAAAATGATGCTTCCAATGAAATTATTTTACTCTAAATTATCTATCTTTTCTCTAAACAAAATCATATTATGATTCATTTCTACATTTCCATCCGTTTGTAGAACATTACAATTTTATTAATCGTAAATCTTATATTGGACAAATAAATTTTAAGATTAAACGAATGCATTTCTAGAAACGTGCAATAATGTTTTATCTTTTTGTTTGTCATATTTGTACTGAAATTGTGGAAATTATTCTTTAGAATTTTACTTTCTTTAAGAAAGTGTTTTTTGCTCGCATTTTTAATTTCTTAACCATTTCTTAACTAGAAAAATTTTAATGTTTAATCATGAAAATATTTAAACAATTTAGAAGAAGAATCTTGGAAATAAAAGTTTAAGAGTCTGAAGAGATCAAGGTTGTGTTCAAGAAGCGCGCTACTATTTAACACACTTATTGCGCCATTTTATCTTTGTTTTACGTCTAAGGATAGAATGATGCAATAGTTCTGATAGCGCACTCTTCGAATATCCAAGTCGGATATAAAAATAACAATGAAACGTATAAACTGATAATCTACATCAGATCTATTCAGATCAAATAACGGCAATGGAATGTTCAATCACAGGAACGGAATAAGCAATAAGAAGAACGCACCAAGCGCACACTCAATACATTTCCCGCATATCTCATACATCCTTCAATTTTCATGTATATACTATCTTGTACAAGCAAACATCAGCAAACATTTTTTATTTTCACCAAGCAAATATAACGCTTATCACTTTGCATTTGTGATTCCTTTGCTCATAGATGAAAAGTAAAAATTAGAATAACACAATTTAATAAGCAAAGAAGACCTTTATTGATCAAAGGATTTTGATACCTAATAATAAATTTTTGTGCGAATCTTACAATTTTAAAAAATTAGATTAATCAAATAACAAGTTTTGACATTTTTTAATTAGATTCTATTGATTTCAAATAAGTAAAGAATGCAACAATATGAATTCTTATTTTTATTAAACGATTAAATTGATACTAGCATTTAATGGAAAATTTAAAAAAAACTTTTCAAAACCGTAAAATGCAAAATGATAAGTCAGAAAACTTCGGAAAGTCGCTGGATATTCAGAGAACCCTGAAATAAAGGGGATAAGGTATCGATCGGCTGCTGATGCGCGATGCGGAAGGAAAAGGATGTTAATTGTGTCACCCATCTCTGCAACGAGCCGGATTATTGTCCTGCTCCTTCTCGTGATTCGTTCGATCGCAAAAAGATGCATTAATCACAGCCCGTGCTCTCGCCTAACGCTTAAGTATGCTCGTCCATAGCACAGTGAAGTTTCACACATGTGTCTACGACAAGACGTGATATGTTAGTGTATCCTAAGTCTTGACTGCACTTGCTATCATTCTGCATATAAATTTTCTTGCTCGCGTATATCCAGATGGATCTTTTGATCCACGCATTAAGTAGGTATGCAATTAATTGTATGATTAAAAGCCGATTTTAGGAGCAAATCGAACGATCAGTTACTGCCAATCTGTTAATTGAAAGTTTCTCCTCTCGTTAACGATTTTTCATTTTCCAACTTCTTTAAAGTTCAATCTTGTTTTAAGTGAATCTTTTTAGTTCTCTAAAAAGATACAACAATAAGTTAAACTAAGTTAAACTTAGGCGACATCAGTTAGAAACTGTCTTTTCTTGGAAAGAAAACTTTTCCAATTTTCATTGATATTGGTCAACTAAACTTGGAGATCAAATTTATGGAAGAGATTTGCAGTTTTTATTCCATAAATATATGAAATAAACATATGGAAGCATTTTTACCTTTCATGTTGAAACGAACAATTACAGTCTCTCTCTCTCTCTCTCTTTCTCTTTCGTACCTAAATATACGCGAGCAAACGCAAACACGTGCGTACACTCGATGCTCGTTCATCAAATGTCAAACAACAATTAAGTACCGTTTCACACAGCCGCTCGCGCTGATATCGATCAAGAAATCAATCCCCTCGCAACGAAGCCAACTAATAATTTACGGTCTAATAAAAAAATAAGTTCTGATCCCATCATGAAAGCTCGAGTTACAAACTTGAAACATGCTCGGGATCAAGAGTTAACGAGCGATATGTGACCTTGAAAAGCGATTCGAAACCTCTCGCATTACATCTCGCATGATTTATCCTACAAGAAACTTTATCCGCGACATTATTCACCTTTCTATCTCTTTATCATGCACCCTAATCCAGTTCTATCTTTAGTACCATAGAATGGTTTCTCGTTAGCAAAAGGGTTTGAAAATCGAACGTTTACCCCGTTAACTCCTGAATTAAAATTCACTAAAACCGCACTAAAATGCAAAAGGATTACCGGCTGACTTATTATTATTAACAGATCATGGTACAATCTCTCAAATCCCCAATAATCGATTATTCCCTTCTGTTGGCTAACGAGACTTTATCATGCACAGTGATCGCTTCCTGATGGATACGATGTATAAGCCGCAAAAGCGGAAGCTCTCTAAAGTCCCCTAGAACGACAACAGCTTGCTTTGCATATATAGATACCCGCTTTAAGAAAGATATTGAAGCTTCTTTGTCCTCTTGACTGTTTTCTTCCTGTTCTTCCCTTTCTTCTGTACAGCACACGTACGCACAGACACACATATACTCACGTACATTCTCCTTTGGCACGTCAGCTCGTATGCTATTCTCTACTCGCTCTCTAACCTATCATCGCGATAAAAAAATATGAGGAATAAAAATATATCACGTAACAACGTCCCTTCCGTAAAAGGAGGGGAAAACTGAAGACGAGACCCTCACGCAACAGCGAGATACTCGACAAATCTCCGACTTAAAACGTATTATTCCTCTTCCTATCCCTACCACTGACGCGCTCCATCCAATTTCTGTGTACTTCCTGTGCGCCAAACATCTAATTTTTTTATCTTAAGGCTCCTCTTGAATAATACAATATGCAAATGACATATTTAAATTTAGTCTTTCAGTTTTAATAATTTTTTGATCGGAAAAAAGAATTGAGAACAATCTTTGGCGAAACGGAAGAACGACAGGATCAATCGACAATCCTAAATACAGAAAAACTATGTCAGAATATAGAGGTAACTCTTAATTAAAGATAATAAAATCTTACGAAGCGTTTCTTATTCGTCAGTCTCATTCGAACTTTTCACTTCTCTCCAATGGGCCTACTGTATAACATAATTATTTATTGGATGGCCAAAAATGTCCGCAGTTAGGTCAGTTAGGGATAAAAATAGCCGGTGCATTCAGGATCTCGTCTCTTTATCGATGAACCGGAATTTTAGCATTTCCAGGAGTGTTTTCAGAGAACGTCTTCGTGTTTCTCTCACAGATTTCGCGGAAATGTTTCTCGTCTTTAATCTTGCTTCTTTGACGAGCGACGAACCCCAGGGTCGCGTTTTCGCAACACAATCGCATTGACCTCGCTAGGGATAAGCTGGACGTGCAGAAGCCTTCAGCCGAGCCAAGGTAGCCATCAGCTGGGTTGCGGCGGCGTCAGTCTCACTAAGAGCCACGAGTACAGCTTCGGCTTCCGCTTGTCACTCAGCTCATACTGCAGATTAGCCAACCCGTCAGTGGAGAATCTTTTCTTGCCCGTCTTCAGGAACTCGTATCTGTCATCAAAGATTAAGCATTCAACTACTACCGAGGAAAATTTTGGAGGAAGTTAGTTGAACTCCTGAATAAGGAGTGGCGACTTCTTTGTCTTACCTCTTCGGATTGGCTTTTTCCTTTTTGTGCGTGAGCATTTTATAACGCGCGACGTTCGCCGGATATCGCGAGATATGCAGACCATGGGCTTTGATGCGATTCGCCATATCGTCGTCCTCGCCACCCCAGCCCCAGAAAACATTGCTGAAGCCGTTGACCAGTTGGAAGTGTTCGCGTGACATCGCAGACACGCCGCCGAAAAGATCGGCATAGGGTAGCCTGAAGACGTAAAAACATTAAATTTTTTCTCGATAAGAAAAAAGCTACATTCATATGAAAAATATTGAGAATGACATAAATTTATAAGTCGTATTCATAAAATTCAATTTATTCCTCCTTCATTTAATACTAATATATTTCAAAAAATTGATTTTACATATTTAGATTTAAAATATGTTTAATTAGATTTTATATTTATTTGTATTTATTTATTTCGACTTCTTGTGTACGAGACGTTCGCGTTTTTACCTGTATTTGAATTTGTCCACCGCGACTGACATGTGTCTGGGCTGTTCGGGACAAGTGTACAGATTTCTATCGTCTTCCGGAAGTAGGTCAACATCGTGAAAGATGAAGCAGTCGAAGGTTCTTTCCTTTAGAGCCTCTACGTAGCCGACGTTCATGAGCATTGCTCGATTAAAGGCCCCGGTACCTGAGGAATAAATATCGCAATACATTGCTAGAGAGAAATAAATAAAAAATAAATAAAATAAAATTAATAAAATTAAAGATTTTCGCACGCAAAAATAAATTCGATATAATTCGACGCTTCTCATTAAAGAGAATTTCAATTTTTTTCTCTTGGAAATAATTTTAATTAGTTCTAAGTCTTGGTTACGATTTCTTTAAAAGTTCCAATTATATAAATGAACGATTCAAAAATGTTTATCCTAGTCACAATCGTTTTTGTAGATGAGAATATTTAAGTTTTATCTCGATAATTATTTCATATACACAATATTTGACACAGTTTGTAATTTATTAATTTTTTTAATTTTCGTAAAGCGGAAACAAAACGCGGGCTAACATAAATCACAATCAAAATGCAGAGCTTCTTTAATAAATTGTAGTAGCAAGTCGATGCGAAGTCGGCACGTTTGCAAATGAAAATCTACTAAATCTACTAAATCTTTGAGATACTTCATTGTTAATAAAGTTTAAAATATGTAGCATGATTCGGATATGACTTTAATTCTCTTTCTCTTCACAATTTATACGCGCCTCTTAATTTATGAATGCTGATTAGTTCGACCTACTACAAGCTATCAAAGTTGCTCCACGCTCTCAACTCGAGCCTGTAGCAAATAATCCGCTCTCGAGCGTGTTTTAAAGGAACTTTCTTGGCAAAGTTGCTATAACAGACTTGTTTAAAAGCCGAAGGAAGTCTTGATCTTCTTCGGTATGAACGAGGAAGCAGCTGCGTACAAATTGCCGTTGGTTTGACAAAAGCTGCCGTCTCGCAAGGATTGATGAAAAAGGAGGTTGCAGGAACGTTTGCCAAGTCGTCTGGCGCAATTAAAAGTTTCGCGTCTTATCTTGTCATCGCGATTACTCAAATGCCACGACGAAAGTGGGTCATACGTAAAGGAGCTTTGGTGAATTCGGCGAATTTTCCTCGTATTCCCTGCCATCCTCTCGCCATTTTCATTCTCTCGGACTGGGATTCATAGTCAAGAATATTAGGACAAACTCGAGAGAACAATTAACAAAGATGATCTCGTTTTCTAATTTATGACTATTTCTGTTTAAACAAGACAAAAATAATAATAACATTTTAATAATAATTTAATAATATTTTCTATATATAGTAATATATAATTTTTTTAAAAATATCAGCTGAATGAGTTAGTTGATATATTTTCTATTAGTATTTTTAATCCTTTTAAGTAACAAAGAATTTGTAAGTTAAAATTATCTAATATGTCGTGGCCTTCCGTTGTACGTACTTCCTGCGGAGAAAGACGGAAGTGAAAGAGCGCGTATGAAGCTAAAAGGAATCTAACTGGACCTAACGTCGTCCGTCGCGTTCGATTATTCGAGAATGATTATGAGACCGGTAAACTGGCAGACTCTTCTTCAAAGAAGAGGAAAGGTAAAGGCTAACGCTCTCAAAGCCGCTGACTGTATCTCCCGTCCGTCGTCGATTATTATTGGCTGAATAGACTTCGCGCTCGATTGGATCTCCTGCACTATCGCCGATCAACGTACGGAAGATGCACGCGGAAAAATAAAGAGCGTTACGAAAAGGACCCCCCTCGGAGGAACGTTCGCCAAATGCGCGCACGGCGGGATATAAACGGTCTTGTTTCTCCCGGTCTCGACGAAAAGCGTCTCGGCGGAAGTGTATTCCGGGTATTTCAGATATTTCTTTATGCCGTCGGCGAGTAAAAGGGATGCGATGAAACGAAACGGTAAGGGCGAACGGGGAACACAGTGAGCGGCGATAAAAGACGCAGGTGCAGCATGACTACGGTGAACAATTTCACGAGGGGGAGGAAGGGAAGAGGGAATGGAAACTTATCCCGAGGAAGGCAATGTTGACCCAAAAGACGTAAATGTCAAGCGATGTAATGGCGTTTCATTACGGAACAGTTCTGCATCGCGTCGCATTGACATTCGCATTCCAAAGCGTATAATTACTGTATAATTACCTTCTTTGAAATTATAATAGAATTGCAAACGAGCAAATTGGAAGCGAAACACAGTTTGGCCGAGAAAAAGTAGACAGAGGATTCTCTAGAATCTCTCAAATGTCAGTGTTTCAAAAGATGGCTCATAATTATTTTTGGCGGAATTGTTGAGAAAACTGTTGATAAATCTCTCAATTATAAAAATACAACATCAATAAAAATACCTTTTTCTTTTATGTCTTCAATAATATCAATTATGAAATATTGAGTAAATCGAACGTTTTATCAAAAGGCAAAGGAGCGCTCATCACCCCCCAGTAAAAAATAAAGCCGTAACCCAAATAGATTTACTATCTTGCCTTTATCTCTCTTTGAGAACATAAATCGACCGCGCCGTCATGTTTAATATCATGTTTTATAACAATCATTTGTGAAGATTAAAACCAAGTTCTAGTAAATTAACTTTTATACCATCTTTTCAGATAATTGATTTTCTCGTAATAAACAATAGAAAGAAAATAAACAAATAATATTAAAGTTTTGACTTGCATCACTTCTTATTTAATTATGTTAGGTTTTCTCGATACTTCAGCTCTGAGTACAAAGTTAGATACCCAGTTGGTCTTTAATCAGATTGTACCTATTATATATTGAACCGTGTCTCAAGTAATGAAATTGGTTGCGATTATCTTCCATTTATCGCACAATTATTAATGTAACACGTAAAGAGAGATTGCAGAATAAATGCGACGATGGAGAATCGATAAAATGTTTATCAATATCTTCCGCCCGCGACAAGCTTTTCCCGCGATGCTGGTAAATTAAGATCACATCTCCAAGTCGGTTGTCGTTCCGACGAAAATACCTTCCCAACTAGCGACGAGCTCGATTCATTTCCATATTCGTTTCCGCGGAGGAACGACAACCGCTTATTTATTCATCCGAAAGAATTGTGCTGCAATATCAAGTTATGCGCTACGCGAAAGGGCGCGCATCGTCACCGCCGCAGCCATCTATCCGTATCCCCGACTATATATTTAAATTCCCAGAATATTTTCCGTTGTTCTCGTCGCGCCCGACGTGTCTCGGCTTTCGTTGCTTTCATCGCTGTGAAAAAGTAATTTCTCTCAATTTTTTGCGACTGAAACCACAACTGTGTACGTGATATTTTCGCGCACGCGATTATCGTTTGAGTTCATGTCTTGCGGAGGCGTTGAAATTATTATAATTTACGAAATAACGAAATATTATAATTTCACCAAATAATAAATTAATTGTCGCTCATCACAATCGATCGTGAAAATCGTTTCTAATAGAATACAGCAATCCCGCGTAGGCACAAAAATTGCAATTTCCTGAATTCAAGAAGATTTTGCTATAATGACACCCGACAGTCGTCTCACAGTCTGTCTTTCCCATCATTTCGCCAGAACAGAAGAAAAACCCGATGATCTCATCGTAATTATCGAACTTAACGACGGTGAGGCAGCGGATTTCCTTGGTATCGATGACTGAACGGTCGCTATTAACGATTGTATACAGTTACGATAATAAGAGTCTATCCCGTGCGGATGTACGCCGGTGCTTCCGACAGTTCTATCCAGCGCGATATTAATGAACGGATTTCTGTATCGCGAGAGTGCCTGAAGCCGCGGCGGTCGGCGACAGGTGCAACTAATTGTCCACGAGAGTTGTCCGCCTCGATAATCTTGCCTCTCTTCCGGTAGTAGATTTCACGGTGGAACGTCTGCACATTTAGAATTTCACGAAATTAATATTAAACGACGACTGGAATGTGAATATTATTCAGACGGTGTACATTTAAATCTACTTTCATTTATAAATCTCGTATCTGTTAGATCCATATATATAAAATCTATAATTATATAATTTTAAAATTAATATTTATATAGGGTGACAATTGAAAAATAGTTGTTATCTTGTAATAACAAAATGAATGCATACATATGTTCATTTTCATCTAATATTCATTTCAATACACTTATTTGATATCTGGCGTCAATCTACAGATATAAGATTAGATACTATTCAGATAATTTCTAATACTACATCAATATTATTATCTACTACAAATTATCATTCTTTTTTATATTACGAGAGATATAAATACAGATATAATGTTATTTCTACATTTTAATGTAGTTTTCAGACAAATTTCAGTCGAGATAATAAAAATAAAACGGAAAATATGAAATATCGAGGAAACTCGTGAGATTAACACTACTGAAATGGAAGTATTCTTCTACTCTTCGAGAGATATACCCCCGAGCTCTTATCCCGTATCGAGAAATTGATTTTGTTCAAGCCAGAGGGAAGTACGCCATGGATCTAATTTCCTGATCCGCTCGGTGCAGTCGATGTCGGGGTTACTGCAAACGAAGTCGCGACTTCGCTGCCGATTCTCCCGTAGTCGATCCGATAAATATTCAGCGCGGCACTAATTATGCAAAAGTGAAGTATTCGGTGGCTGACTCGGCTTTAATCCCGAGACATAGTTCTAGGAAACAGAGAGAGAAAGAGAGAGACGGAGGGGAGAGACCACTCGGAATTTGAATTTCAAAATTTGCGGCCGAGCGCGACCGTGTCCGAGCCATTTGGGACAATTAAAGCCGCGTTAATTTGTAAGTGCATACGTACATACATATACAAACGCACACGTATGATATTTAATATGTTTCGATTCGCGCACATTAATCTTTTAATCCAAAAAGTTTTTTTATTGTTTTTATGACGTGCCACAGAGTTCATTCACCTCTCTCCATGAAAATATCGCATGTGAAGCAACTTTAATAATTTCAAGCACACATACTAGGAGGATTAAGAAATTATTTTTTATTCTATCAAGTGTATCGCATGAAGTATAAATTGATAATCTCGATATGTATTTAACGTACTTACTATTTCAGGTATTTATTTTCACATATTTATGTACGTAAAACTTATTTCGCTTTATCGATTCGTTAGTTAATCCTTTTGCAAACAGATGCATCTTTTGACGAATGACTGGTTGGATTAAGCGTCTCTAAGCTTGACGATAAATAGTCGTGACTTTGCACATACGTGGATCGTAACGGTATCCACGGCCACATGGCGGATATGCGATAATCATGACTCATCGTTCATTTTTTGTGCAATTATGCGATCATACCTTCGAAAGATAAACAAATAAAAAACATTAAGAACAGTATARATCGACGATATAATTCTGTATGACATTATCATGGCAAGTTTCATCAGCACTTGCCGCAAAAGAATTGCACAGACTGGCTAAAATTTAAAAAATTACACTAATAAACTTAAATTTGTGTTAGTGTGTGGTACCTCGGCATAACGGCTCAATAAATCTTACACAACGTAAATTCAAGATAATTTGACTTAAACTACTGCCTTTGCATCTACCTGGTGGAAACGCATTTTCATTCTGGGAAGAAGAGAGAATAGACAATAGCGCTTTATACTCTCTACTATTTACAGCTATTTTACACTAAATTTCTTAATTTTGTATAAAAATGTTTTCAAGTGTTTCCGAGTGAATTAGATTACTCTCGATATCGAACTCTTTAATTGATGCGGCAAAAACGTATATACAACAGCGAGAATCCTTGATTTTTTGAGATTCTACGTTTGCAGCTTTTGCTGTACAAATACGTAACCGTGACTCATAGTGTCATTGGTACACCGCATTGCGGGGAAAATGTTAGTTAGGTTTGCGGGATTAGATAGCGCTTAAGCCTGACTTACGCGGGGGTTTTCGAGAATAGCCTGACAGTGAGTAACAGTTTGACGCAGTTTTCTAAGGAATCGCGCGCAGCGCAATGGCGAGAATAAATCGTTGCTGTTTCGCTGTAATTAATCGTACCGGCACCGGTGAAATATCGTCTTCGTTAAATTATCGCAAGAATTCATTGCCCGACGATCTATCCCGTAAATTAATGTCATTACGATATAATAGCGAGCCGATTGAAATAATTCCACGACGACGAAGAATCCTTCTTTCGCTTTGGAAAGACTGTAGAATATTAATGACATTGTATTATCCTTATTACATTATCGTGAGAAGATTCATTGTTCGGCAATTTGTAACAAATTAACAAGCAAATTGGGATGTAATAGCCATCGATTTCAAATACTTCTGCAGGGAAACTTTTCACGATCTTTGAATAAAATCTTCGTTAAATCATTCCAAAAATTATTTCTCAACTTATCGGAAACGAACAAAGAATAAAGATTCTCAAACATTTCTGCAAAATTCTAAATAAAAAAAATTCTCATTTAGTTTATCTAGAAAAAATATACGAAGATTGATTATAAGAAAATTAATGATTTTATTCCGTTAATGTTATCTTTCGGATATTCAATGATCCTTATTTATTTTATGTAAATTGATTAACGTGTATTTGCTGTAATATCTTCCTTCATAAATATCGATAACATTTTTATTTAATTTTCGTTACAAAACGTATGACCGCGAATGAGAAATTGTGAAACAATCTCTTTTTTTTTATCTATTCATTTGCATACCGAGCGGAGAAACATGAATAAAATCGGATTTAGGATTCCATCAGGAATTCCACATTCGAAACTTTCCAGCGGAAACCATATTAAATTGCACCGACATTTTCGAGAAATGTTCTGAATATATGATAAAATGGACGCGCATCGGAAGTAATATTGCTCGGTTAAACCGATTTGAGATCGTTGTTGTCAAATGAAGACATCAAATGCAGAAACGATACATAAATTTTAAATACAATATTCGATTCAAATGCAAGTAAGAACATAGAGATATTCCTTTTCCAATTTCGATATTAAATCGAAATAAATCGAGAAAACATTATTGCTTTTATCCAAATTAATTATATGCAGGTTTTTATAGAGGAATTGTGCATTTTTTAGAAACTCGCGAAATGTGCGATGTAGTAAAAATCAAGTTCAATGCCGAATCGGATGTTATCTAGCGACAAATTTGTTCACATTGTTACGAAACTTCCATCCATAATTTCATTGTGCATCATACACAAGTGTACGGATGTGTACAGAAGCGCTGCGTGGAATAACAAGAGAATTAATCACAGTCATATTTTGACGTCTCGCATACGCGGTAAGTAAACAAACTTAGTCGAGCAATTTTAATGAAGATAAATTGCGAGCCTGCTCGCAGCCCTTCAATAGGCCAAGATAAATCGCATTTTCTTAAGCGACTGGATAAAATGATAGATTTTGTATCCAGGAAGAAAATAGTATATCATAAGATACTTTTCTTTACATTTCTTCTTTTCGTATCTACTAATCGAAAATAATTTTCTCATATCATCCAATAAATTGCTTAAGATCGAATTCGCTTTTATTTTCAAAAATTATTTAAAAACTTATAATTTATTAAAATTAAATCTTCCATGCCGCTCGTATTAAAATAATTCATTAAAAATATATTCTCCCTGTACCAATCATTACTGTATTCGTTCGATTTTTAAAAATGTCAAAGATATTATTATATTTATAATTACATATAATTATAATTATAATGAAAGAGAAGAAGCATTCTGAAATTTTCCGATTTCTAGTCAAGATTGATACCCGTAATCTTCCTCATCCTTCATCTTTTGCTAATGCGGAAGTCATGATGTGTAATCATCAACTTCACAGAGTACAGCAGTCGTCAAAGCAGTCCATAACATAATTCATGATCTGGTGATTAAGATTACAGAAATGTAATTACGATGCAAAACCGATGTCGGGGACGCCGAGAAAGGACGCTTTTGCGAAAACATATCTTCGCACCGCCGTCATTAAATAAAGTAACGGAAACAGTGCATCCACGCGAAAGAAATAAATTCCGAGGGTTTTTAAAAATTTCATTAAGATATAGTCCGCGCCGTGTCGGTGAAATTATTTCGCGTCGTTTCTTTCGAGAGTCCACGCGTTACCACGGTCGGTCGATTACTCGAGTCGCAGAAGGGCGTCAGTGAAAGAACGAGGGATAGGGGAGACGTACACAAATTTAATTAAAAATTAAGTCGGAGAGCTTAGAGGCCACGACGGAAACTTTGTAACAGCCTCTTTCGAACGTTCCCAACTCTTGCTCCGCCGGCATTTTCCTCTCGGTGGGAGGATCTCCACTCGGGGAGACAAACGGGAAAATACGCGAGCAAGAGGAACGTTCGCTAGACGGCAATAAATCGTAGCGAAGTATCGGCTTACACGCACCAACGAGGAGAAGAGTCTCGGAGAAGATTGTACGTTTATATTCGCTCTGCGGAAACAACCGTGTGCTCTGGAGGATGTTATCGAAACACATTGGAATGCACACGTCAGTCGCGTACATTCGGGATATTCAGAGTAAATAAAAATTTACGGTTCCGCGGCGAAATATCGTTCAAGCTGCAGCGACTTGAAACTGATTCCTTTTTTTTTCTCTCAGCAAAATATATTGAGATTACATCCCGTCAAGGAACGTAATTTATCAATTTCGATGTTATTCATCACGCGTATTTAATTTGATCAAATTTAATTATCAATGCGTGAAGACTAATTCTTATCTGTCGAAATCAGTTCCGATCGCAAAGAGATCGAAATGTTCTCGAAAATTTTCACAAGTATTGGAAACTGCGGTTACGCTGAAACTTCTCGTGCGAGAGAAACACGAACGTGCGACGGTTAATTTGGTCGCGACGCTTACTAGTCTCACTCACCTTCCTGCTCGATCACGAAAATCTGATAGTCGATCTGCTGGCGCAGCAGGATCGGATGCAGATTGTAGAGGAGGGTCTGCAGATGCTGCGGTCGATCGCGAAATGGAATGATTATGGCGACGCGATGCCTGGCGACGCAGTCCGCGGGCCGACCCGTGCCGCCCGCCTTCACCTCCACGAATGACTTCTCCATCTCGGACAACGGTGGCGGTGATTTACTGACGACCACCGGCCCAACTGAAAGCAGAAGAAGCAGAAGATTGAAGAGATGAAGTAATAAAGAAGCGCGAAGAAAAAAAACATACAAATTTATATTTCACTTTTGTCCGATAGACTAAAAGTTTATAATATTTATAATATTCATTATCTTTGCAATAAGAATGAAATGTCACAATAATTTATAATATGAATATCGAGCAATTGTAAATAAATTTTCTATATCTATATTTTTAATATTTCCATATTAATCTGTTTACCACTATATTTCATTCCTGGATTCTTCAGACGCAGTAAATTCTTCGTAAAACAATTTTAGAAAGCGAATACGCGGGTTATAATTTTGATTTAAAAAATCCAACCGACCGATTACAAATCAATATCCAATAAGCCAATTCTATCACTTACCCAAATACGGTGGGATGAGGGGACATCGTGGCATTGTCGCGTTGCTAGTCGCGTTCGCCATCGGAAGCTCTCGTGTGGTTCCACTGCCGACGACGAGGTTTCTAATCGGCACCAGCTCGGATTTCGACGAGTTCGAGAGGCCCTTGGCCATTGGGAATATTGTCGTCGAGGATACATTACCACCCGCGGCTAAACTCGGTACAACAGTTGCTTGACCGTATATGATCAAGCCACGAGGGTGGGTTCGGTACGAGCGATCCGCGTATCTATTATCAAAAAAAAAAAAAGAAATAAGAAATATGAGAGATGCACGCATTAAAAAAATTAGATTAAATCTATGCAACAAAAATCAGCCATCTGGTCTGATTGATGGTACTTCGAACGAAAGTGCATTACGATGCAACTTTGTAAATATAATGATAATATTTGCATTTTAACTCAATATCACTTTACTTCTTTTTGCGCGCCTTTCGCATGATGTATAATCTGATGTTAAACGTAAAACCATATTAATACTAATTGGCGATCGATTTACATTAGCAATTCCAAAGTTAATGTCGAGCTCGCGAGTATATCGCTTCCCGCATAACACGTATGCATCCAGGAGCCAATTATTATCCATTGATTGCACATCGCGGTAGCGATACATAGCTATTACAAGGCTGACTGTGCAACACCTCCGTAATTCAGAGAGAACGATGTGATTAGAGGATCGATCGTCCGTCTAATCGCGACAGAGATTCGTGCTTCGAAGAACAAAACTTCTAACTCAAACAGTACGGTGTCATTTACATTCAAACTGCTTCCAAAACAAATTTATTTCCGAAAAGACTACAGAAGACACTTTGCTTCACATTGGCTTCTCAAAACACTCAAAAAGAACTTTCCGTTTCAATATGATCCTTCAATTATCCCTGATTTTATTATTTCTAGAAATAATAAAGAATAAAACATTTCAAAATATTTTATTAAATTTACACACACACACACACACACACACACACACACACACACACACACACACACACACACACACACACACACACACACACACACGTATATATGTATGAACACGAAATAACATATTTGAACAAATTAATTAACTTCGATGTAAAACAAAAAGAAAAAATGATTTATGATTTCTTGCTGCTGAAACTATAATTCAATATTGCTACAATAAAAATAGAAATTTGAATTTAATCTATGTTAAATATGAATATAAATTTATAAATATATCTACTAAATATATTTTATTTACAATTTTTCTGAAAATATCAAATTCATTGATAATAGTTCATTTATTAACAATAATATACTTAATAATCACTTTGGGTACATGACTAATGATTACAAAATTTTTTAAATTGAATAATACAAATAAGAGAAAGAAACTTTTTTAAATCCTTACTTATTCACCACGTAAAATTTGAGTTAAATTTTTGACTAAAATAAATATTTATAAGAATAAAAAAATATTTACTCAATCAAAAAAAAATCAGTGAAATATCCGTGGATGCAGTTAAGACGATCTCGGGAACTGACAAAGCCAAATTCAATAAAGTTAATGCCATTAAAGCTATTAATCGTGAAAAGTCAGGAAGACGACGATACATCCTGTGTAACGACTCACTCGCAGAATCCCTGAGAATTAAATACCGGATACCCATCCGGCGGCATTTCCTTTGCTCATCTCGCAAAAATTATTTCTCTATCTCAATGTAGAGACTTTCCAGGAAATTTGATGCGGCGGTACGGTCACGAACTTTAAAAGTGATTTTCTCATGCTGCGAGCGTTTACTGTGCCTTTGCACCAGTTTTTTCGTTAATTTTGGGTCTAGGACGAAGCTATTTTCTAACTCAATTGCGCAAAAGCAGTTTGCTTGAATTCCACTTAAATATTCGACAGTATTCGAGAACATTGAACAAAAAAAAAACAAAAAAATAGAACTTGAACTTTTATTGTATCATAAAATTCGCTTAATTATTCAAATCGCATTATGAAATTATATTTAACTGGAAAAATCTAAAGTCAACCGAAATTATAGAAGCTTATCATTTTGAAGACAAATTTTTCTAGTAAAATCTTGAGAAAATTAATAGAAGAAAATCTTGAAGAAAATCGATTGCTATGTAATTTTATTCGTAATTTTATCATATTTTAAAAATAAAACTATTTCAATATATTCTACTTAAAATACATTAATTATAAAAATAATAAAAAATATTCGAATTTTTTTCCAATTTATTACTCTGTCGAAGATTTTTCATTACCCGTCGTTTATTTTAACGTCTTGAGAAGACAGACTAATTTTCTCAGTAAATTGCCTCGATTCTTTTATGGCGAACTTTAAAATCGAAAATCGAATGGGTACCACGACGTGAAACATGACAAGTTTTCCAGATCCATTATCGCTTTTGCGTTCTAATTCACTTAAAGTTTACGACGAACCGAAGGACGCGGCAAGAAATTACGATGGACTTAATCCACGCAAGGCGACCTCTCTTCTCGGTTACCTCTTGATGCGCTTCGTTCATTCCTCTCTCGTCTCGCAACGAGAACGTCAGCGAATTTCCTGAGTTTACGAGTCGGTCCGCTTGCAGTTGCAATTTCCGGGACTGCCGCCGGCCACCGCTGCGACTGCAATCCGCAATCTAACGTCCTTCTCTTCCTCTTTCAAGCACATGCAATGGATAGGTCGCTACGTGCAAAATCATGAGGCAACGCGCTCACGGTATTCCTAGTGTCTGTGACAAAGGTCCACGATAAGCTAAATAGCGAATCAAGCGCGTGATGCCGTGGGTTTTGGTATATTAAAGCTTGGCATGCCATTCGCCACAGCTACATGGCGTCATGGCCATGAAAGGAAACTACGCGAAATTAAATTATCTTTTTGCAGTAATTCTGGATGCATCTAAAAATTTAAAGAATTTTCAGGATAACAAAATTCAGAAAATGGTTTAAAAAAATATTCTCAATTGTATCTACTTTTTTATGTAATAATATAAAATTAATAAATAAAACATAAACGATATATTAAATATATATATATATATATATATATATATATATATATATAAATACATTGAAATAAATAAAACAGAATAGAAATAAAAATAGAATAACGCGAAATATAATACAATTATATTGCGTTCACTTTGATTTTCTTTCGATTGAGTTTAATTTCGCATTCAAAATAAAAACCTGATCATAAGTCATAATAGTCAATCCCAACCAATCAATGATTTGGTAAACGGTGGTCGTTTCCGTCGTCGTTTGCATTGCGCCACTTATTTTCATTATTTTCGCCGCGGCGTAACTTCAGCGAGCAAAGTTTAGACTGCAGTTCGCTTGCGGAACGATTACATGAAAACCGACAAAGTTATGCGCCGCAATGTAGATCGGTTTTCACGAGAAGGCATCTCACGATAAGGGTCGATGCAAAAGTTGCGGCAAGTGTGTGCAGGTGGATTCTATTTATATGCCACGTTTTCTCAACATTACGCCGACGGCGAACCTGTTTACGAAGATTTTTGAAGCCGAGTAGAATCACCTCCGCAATCTCACGTGATGAGAAAATTTACAATCTAATAGAACTCGTAAAATAGAGCAGATTACATCAGAGTCAATGAATAATCATTCAGAAAAAATATTAATTAAAGCATTAAGTAAAGTAAAGATTGTATAAGCAACAATATTTTTATTGTATTAAATGTAATGACGATTATAATAATTATAAAATTAAAAAATTTAATTTTAAAAATTTTAGACAAAAGATTAAATCTCGCTAAATAAAAATATTCTTCAAATAACAATCATAAAATCATAAAATCATCGTAAAAAACATCATATATATATATATATATATATATATATATATGTATATATATAAATTATTTTATGTCCGACATATGTATTTTCTTCTCCTCTTAATCATAAGAAATAATTATGATTAAGATATAATTATTACAAATTCCAGACTAATATAACAAGTCCGTAACGATTCCATAATTCAGATATGCCTCTATCCATCTCAACTGCGAAATGGTTTCGATGCCTTGTGATTTCAGGAAGATGGAGAACGCCGGTAGTATCGAGCGTCATCTTGAATTTAATTAAATTCGCCTCATTCCGCCTTGCACATCCGTTTGAATCGGACGGGCTAGAAGCGCACATCTAGAGAAATGGGTAAGAGCGACTAACGATTCAGTTGATTGCGAGACCTCGATGACGATGAAACTCGTCGACGACAAACAATCCAGATGATCAAACGAACGAACGGCTTAAATGGCGAAATGCGTTCGATGTTGTCGAAGATTAATTTGTCCTTGAAGCGTAATGAGTATGCTAAGAGATGTGTGTAAGTATCAGCAATTCGTAGGCTAAAGGAATTTAATAAGATAAATTTAAAAGTTCTGTAAAATTAAATGTGTTGATATATTAAATAATAAAATATAATATTAAAATATATTAAATATATTTTATATATGCATAAATTTTGATTTATTAATATCTATTAATTTGGCAATGAGCAAAATTAAGCATCTAAAATTATGAATGTGTCAAATTTTTATAAGATGTAAAAATTTAAGATATAATACATATAATAATACATATAAAATATACAATATATTAAATATAAAAATAAAAATACATATTAAATATAAAAATTAAATATATAAAGAAGACATAAGAGATATTTCATTCATCATTGCATTATTAATATTTATTACAATCCATTCATAAAAATTCGAAAAAAATAATCATCATTGCACGGAAAGAACAGTATCTAAAAATTTAACTAGAAAATAATTTTGTTTGGATCAAAATAATTATGTTAAACAAAATAATTACGCTCAAACTGGTTGCTAGAATATTAAAACTTTTTGCAGCATTGTCATCAGTGCTTCTACATAATTATTTTGATGATCCAATAAAATTATTTCTGTATCTAGCTAAATTTTTAGATACTTCAGCGATCTTTTCATGTGTAATTATTTATATATACTGATGATTCAACATAAAAATCACAGTTGAACTAAGTTGAAAATAGAATAAGAATTAATGGGCTGTCGTGAAAGTATCTTCTCTGTGCACGTATAGTCATAAGGAAGTATCGACGTAAATTCGGCAGAATTCCCGCCACGTTCGAAACAGCATAAATCTGATGTGACTCATCCCGTCGATGCGGGATCGGTGCATCACCTGGCGCAGAAATACTTTGCCGGCTACGCAGCAGCCGAATCGAAATCCACGGAAAACTTTCCCCTCGCTATAGAGCGGCACGGAAGAGATATTCTTGCAAGGAAGCGAGCACGCGGAAAACGGCGCAGAAAGTTCAGCGAGACTCGTCGATACGTAAAGATCGTGACAGGAATTTTTTAAAGTGATGCACGATCGACGTAACTAGTTATCATCACGAAAATCACGGATCATCATCATTCATGAGGAAACAACGAATATTTCCAAGTATTGAAGCGCTTTCGTTTAAGTTCATCTAAAAAATAAAAACGTATGTGAACAGAGAAAATAAAGAACTTTCTCATATTAATTATATCGTTATATATTACGATACAGTCTTAATTAAAATCTAGAATAATTTATTTTAATAATATTGTATTTCATAATTATATGTGAAATTGAATTCATTTATTCGTTTTAAATTAACATATGTACATTATTAATTCATCAGTGATAGGATTATTATTAATTAATTATTCGGTTTTAATCTTAACTGGATTTTTATTTCAATAGAAATTAAAAATTATCAGTCCAGCAAACAATCGTTTATAAGATCTTTAATGGCGAAGTTAAGAAGATTATTTCGACAGATGGTGATTTCCCGTCGAACTCTCCTCAGAGATAAATCGCCGAACGTCTGTCAAGAGACGCTTACGCTTGATAAAATATCCGATAAAGACGAGACCCTGTCTTCGATAAAATCCATCTCTCGGGCGAAGTTTCCTGCGCCACTTTTATATCGGTTCCGATAATTTCACTGTTTTCAAATTTAGCCGGATATCGAGGCGGAACGCCAAGAGTTTTGACGATGATGCATCTTTTAACGCATTTCGGGACAACGCGCCGGAAGAAGCAATGGAAAAGGAAGGAAGGAAGGAATGATGGACTCGAGAGTCCTCGGGGACGCCGAGGTCGTCAAAGCGCGAGGAAATTCCACATCGATCGACAATGTCGTGCACGGAAACGTCCGTTAAAAGTTTGACAGGGTCTCGTACACGGAGTCTCGCTGCAAAGTGGAGTTTCAGAAAGAGTGCGGCAATAGAATAGAAATAAAAACAATGCATCTGGACGCGCCGAGAAAGATTTAAATATGTGTCATAACTTTTTTACGCATATCATAATCTCTTCTTTAAATTTTTAAAATTACAACGATTGAGGTAGATAATATGAAGGACATTTTTATTTCTTGTAAGAGCCTACTGTAAAAATTTTGCTACTAAGGTAAAAAAGTTCTAAATATGTCCTGGGTTTGGATTGAAATCATATGCTGCTTGAAAAAAAAAAGAAAAAGGATTTATTGATCTTGTCTGGCCTTTGAACCGCAGGTCAATGTTCGAGAAATAATCAAACGAGCAATTTACGGTGTAATAGAATTAATAAACGTGATAGAACGCAGGACTTAATATTAAGAAGAAGGGGTCGCAGAAAATATTTTTATTTTCGGGGATATCATATGAGATCTTCCGCAGATGAATCATTTGATCCACAGATGATCATTTGTCTCTTTCTGTCACTCTAATTAATTAAATTATATAGTTAAATTATTCGTAATTTTATATGTAATTAAATTGAGTAACAATATCTCTCTTTCCTCTTTTATTATTATTTACAACTTCAAGATTTAATCTATGAAAATCTTTTCGTTTTCATTAATAATTCAAAAAGCTAGACTTAGACTAAAACGCTATCGAAAATTCTGTCAATAAAAAGAATGGCACATCGATACATATGCTATCATATTTGCAGTTTTAATTTAAAGTCGCGCGTGACAGGATTCGGAAATTTCAAGTCTCGAAGGAAAGTCACGTAACGGAGCATGTCTGATCCGATGTCTGATATTCTCCGATGGCGATATAGATGATCAAGACAGTTAAATCCGACGGCGTGACGAGACTGCACGCTCGCATAACTCGGTGAGGAATTTACCAGGGAATATTCTTGACTTGCAATATCCTTGGAGCATTTGTCCGATGGGACAGCATTAAGATGTATTAATGTCTAGAATCATCATCCCTTACTTTGGGAATCAAAAATGTCAAATCGATTTCGTAGAAAAACAACACGATCTCGAAATGGTTCCAAGCAATAATGAAGGATTATAATTATGATGAAGCTTTATATATAATTCACACGCGTAGTCAATCTATACGCGGCATAAACACTTCGCTAATAATTCACAATACTCTGATGCTCGAGCTCACTCGAAATGACGAGACGTGCATTGTTGGATTATCTGAGGCAACGGTTCTCAAATTCGTAGAGGATATTTGCATTAAGTGTAGAACGTTTCAAAAGTATCAAGTTATTATAATCAGAAATTTCGGAAGAACTTTCACTAAACAACTAAAATAAAAGAGTAAAAAAATTTATTTTAAATATTCGTTTTAAATATTTTTCAACTCGATATTTTAATAAACCGTAAATACCTAAAATATCAAAAATGTAAGAAAGTTACAACTCATAATTAAAAAAAAAATGCAGATTTTTAATTTATAAAAAAAATCAAAAGTGTCATAAGAATTTTGCTTTAGTTAGTCACGAATTATTATGTAACAGAATCTAAATATTATTTAATACAATCGCTGTACGCTCTAGAAATATTTTTTTGAAAATCGCAAAATTCTTTCTTAATAAATAAAAAATGCTTCTGTAACAAAAAAAAGAAAATAGCGATCACTTTTGTTTTAGTTAAGTATACATAAATATTCCTGTTATTTATAACTGAACGTATAAATTTTAAATATACGAATCTTTAACACAGAATCAAATACAAATCTTCATTTTATTAAATATAAACAAATGTTCCAATTTAAATACGAGAACCTCTGATAAAACGCCTCGCCGTGAGCCATAACGATCCGATAAGACAGATTGCATTGGGTAGCATCACCGTGTAATGATATAGCTCGCTAATGCGACATGGTACCGGAATAATATCTAGCAGCTTGATTTGCAGTAACGATCGCGACAGTATCCCGTGTTCGATCACGTGTGCTCGGAATCGCGATCCAATCTATAATTTATTCTCGCGGCTACATATCGCCAATACGCATCGCGTCGCGAAATAAACGAATCAATCACGGCTCGACGTTCAAATCCTATGATGCACACCCGAGAGATCTAGAAAGTCCCAGTTCTCCTTGCTAATTCGATTATCACGAAAAATTCATTTCAATTCTCTTAATTATATCAATTATATTCTTAATTATCTTAAAAAAATTCTCGTAGCTTCTAAAAACAAAAACTTTTTCATCTCCTTTATTTAAAAAATTAAAAAGAGCGAAAAATTTTGCGAGATAATCGAGATATTATTATGTTTATTTATATACATAATGAGTTGCCGCCTATAATTACAATTGTCATAGCAATTGCGCGACAGTTTTAGTTGACAGATAAAATTATCACTCTCCCTTTCCCCTTCGGTGACATTTCAATTATCGTCGGCGTTATCGACAGCGTAAGAATTGTGAAATGCGTCCAGTGCGTGAGACAATTGACGAAAATGTCATGTGTTATTATTATTACTTATCGTTTTGTGGTCGCATAATGCATACAAACCGTGTCATTGCGTAACCCGATGCAACCGAGCGACAAAGGGTGACAAATTATCGTGGCCAGAGCGAAATTTTAATTTAATAGCGCAGCTTTAGTGCATTGTACGCAAAATACAATCATAACGTTGGTAGATATACCGTCATTAGTTTACGCTAATTGAAAGCAATTTTCAATGATGTACGACAATGTTTAAAACCGTCCATCACCGTGTAATTTTACAATGCGTAAAAATACATATTTATCTGCCTTAAATTTTTACCAGCCAGCTCGAGAAATAAATAACTATTATAAATTTACTCTTATTGCGTTAATTGACCATAAGTTGATAATTTATTAATTTATCTAAATCTTCCCTGTATGTCACGAGCCACTCATTATTTTTTAATAAAATAATATCGGGTCAATTAATAATTCTGCAAGTAGATCGTGTATCATATTTTCATTAAGAAAAGATCGATCCGAAATTTGCAAACTTGCAAGCTTGGAGATATGTGTTAAGGAAATTACGAAAAAAAAAAATATATATAAAATTATAATTTATCAAATAAAATCAAGAATAAATGAAAATAAATGAATTAAATAATTACACAAACTATATGAATATAGAAAGATAAGTAGCGTTAGATTAATTATAAGTTGTCAAACATCATTTCGAGAAGCTCGCATAGTAATGTATATTTTCTACGCATATTTTTTCTTTTCGTGTAGTTTTCTTTTTTAGTATAAAACTTCAAAGAAGAAACTACATAATAAATAACTACTGCAGAAAGAAAGAAACTTCCAGGTGATGACGCTAAATGGATATGATGCGTATCGTACATCGTCATCAACATTGTGCGCGAGTAAGGAGCATGTTTTCCTTTTGAGAGCCGGGTCTCAGTCTTGATCTACTAAAAGGTGGCGTTACGCCAGCGGAACATGAGCAACAGTCACCTCCGCATTTTCTCATCGCACGTTCGTTGGCGTGCCGCTTTGTAATAATAACGATGAGGCTGCTGCAACACGAAGGCGAGACGCGCCTTTCATTACGCTCGCTGCAGCGCGCGCCAAAAGTGCCTAATTGCAGAGATTAGAAACGACAGCAAAAAGAAATAGTCACGAAAAAAGTCGCACAAAATTCGCATTCTTCACGTGCAACAACTTTGGATAATTTATTGTTATTCTTCGGAAAGCATAAATATTTAAATATCATGTGATCGAGAAATATATCAATCTCAATTAAAATTTTTTTCATAAACTTGTAAACAAATATTTATTTATAATTGTAAAATCTTGAGGCAATTATTTGCGTTGTAGAGGATTAGAAGCAAAAAGATTTCACAAAATAAATTTTTTTACTGCGATATTAAGACTGTTTTTCGTTTCTCCGAAATTTTATTTTTGTTTTCATTTAAAATTTAACTTGAGATGTAAGATTTTGTTTGCAAATTACTGTTAAATTTCAACGCCTTCGCGCGCACTCGATCGATATCTATAGCGGCGCGAGCGACCGATTATTTCCTATTATGGCTCCATAAATCGCGCGTGTACCGGCACCCTCGTTAAGCAGTCACTTTGCCTTGTTACATAGCCAGATAATGAGATTTCCTGTGTATCTGCCATGAGCTCCAAAGGATATAAGAACCGATCCTAAGCTATACTCAAACATATATACGGCATACAAAACATTATATGTTTGTACGAAGCGTATTACCTCTCACTCTCTTGTACAAAATACAAACGTAAAGTGTAATGGATCAATGATGTTTTCAAGCATGAAATGGAAAAAAAAATTTGTATCGAATAATCGTAGAGTGTAAAATTTAATGATTATAATAATTTTACCATAAAGAGAGCCTGAAACCGTTTTCGAGAAATAGTTGTAAAATAGTGACGAGATATTTTTAACTTTAAAATTACAAAATTCCTTACTTTGCAATATAATTCATAACTTCGATCCAATGCGATAATTCTGTCTTTCGACAGAATATATTTTTTGTAATTATTTTTTGAGGCAAGTACATGTTTTACATGTTTCATTAACTTCATCAAAATCGAAGCAATTAGCGATTGAGACGATAGCCGATGGTTGTGAATTATTAATATGGTTTCAAGGGAGAAAGGAAGGAGGGGATAATTTTGTAGCGAGCCGAATGTGATTACGCGGTTCGTTACACGTATCTAGCATCAATGTAACTTAACGCGGCTGGCTGCACACGCTCAAAGATATCATCGCAACGTTGAAAATCACGTTACAGCTAATTTTTGTAATAATATGATAATATAATAATAATAATAATCATAAATTATACAGCATATGTACGCACGAAAAAACATTTCTACAACAATCATTCAATCATAATTCGCGTTTTGCATCCATCCTTCAATTATTGGTCGCTAAACAATTTGGGAAATGACGATTATTACATTGGTGGACAATTCCGATTGAATTTCACCGCGGATAAATGGAGCCGGTGAACATAACAGGAGAATGATTCGATCCGATCTCTTTTATCTGGTCACTTTGAAAGCATGTATTTTCGTTTCATGTCATTATTAAATTTCATTCCAAACGCATTGTGAAAAACACCGTATAATCGTATCAGGGAGGCGATGAAAAATGCAACACGCAAAACTCTTTTTAAAAGCAACTGATTTTTAAATTTTATCTTTTACATAATTCATAAATTATTTAATTGCTTCTTCTTAATTTCGAATTTTAAAAAGAAAATGATTGCATATATTACATAATTCAAACGAGAGTTATATAAATAAAATTATAAGGCAATACTGCATAAAATTAACGATCGTGTAGTCATTAAATATATTAATCTTTTTATAGCTTGCACATAAAATAAAAATTTTACTGATAAATTGTAACAATTATTACAGCAATTATTTTCAATAATGAGAAAGTATGGAAAGAACGGTTTTGCTGAAAGATTTAAAATTTTAGCTGGATACAGATCAGAAAAGAAATTCGAACTATCAAAATAATTATATAAAACGCTCAAACTAGTTGCTAGAATATCAAAAATTTTTGCAGCATTGCTCATTATTTTTAAGGTTCCAACAAAATTATTTTGATGGTCCAACAAAATTATTTTCGGATCTGTATCTAGCAAAATTTTAAATTCTTTAGTAATCGTTTTTTCGATGTAACAATAAATTTAATCAGTATTAAGTGGATTAAATTTAATCGGCATTTAAATTGCATTAAATTAATATATTGTCCTAATTCCATTCTACTTTCACTGTTTTACTTTAATAAGTAAAGTATATTCATTTTGACAACACATCATTTATCCGTTGTAATCGTCGTAATATTATTTTAATAGCTTATAACTTCACTGCGTATATACTAAATACTGCAAGTCACGAATAAGAAGAAAAAGATTTTCTCAGAAATGAATTGAGCTAACAGCTTTCCGTGTATAATTATTCGGGAACAATCCGTCTAAAATCATTAACAGTGCAACAGTATTGATAAAATCCAACTCAATTATCGCAGACAAGAGATTTTCTGTGAAATCTCTCACGAAACTTCGCCCGAGGAAAGTTCACGTCAACAGAGCACAGTGCAGAAGGAAGACAGCAGTCTGTCATTTACTCGCGGATTCGCACCCCTATTAATAATTCGCGACAATGCGCCAACGCGAACTTACGCGAGCGAGGCATCGGCGACGAATAACGACGAGTTGGAACGATTATTAAGTCGGGAATCCAACATCCGCGATTAACGCAGAATTAACGGGAACGCGTTGCATCTCCCGTCGTCGCGATAATGTACGCGCGCGATGATGGCGCGCGGAATGAATTCGCGCGAGACTGGGGATTCACGCCGAGTAACTCCCAAGACGCGCTTTGCGAGATTCGCATGGAGCTGAAATTGATACTTAACGCTTCGCCGAAGACGCACAGTGTGGATTTATTACGAGAGATATAGCATAAATCGGAAACTCGATATGTCCGTCAAACATTTCAAATGACTTAACTTGTCAATTCGAGTTGGCAGATTAATAGCCAAAAATAATTTTCCCATAAATGGCGAAAGTTTCAAATTTATAAAATAAATGTAAAATTGTTTCAAATGTAAAATTATATAAAATTATAATCCGTAAGCAACAATTTAAATTAAATTATCTAAGAGCCATTTCAAAATTCAAATGTTTAAAAATTCGATATTTCATATTTAAGTTCGATATCTGATCTCTAAAATATTTAGAAGAAAAAAGATGTCTAATTCCTGATGTTTAAACGTTCCATGCTTGATGTTCGAAGAATACGTAATGTCACTCATACATAATTTATTGAATAATATCCCAAGAGGCGACTCGTCAACGCCAACACTAGTGCCTAATAAAAAAGGCAAAGTCGGATAATAAAACGGACAGATGGCATTTACCTGGTCGCGTTGATCGTAAAGATGGTCTCGATGGAGCGACGATCGAGCACGCCGCCGCTAAGCAGATACTGGACGGCGATCAGAGCGAGGACGACGCAGGCGAGCGCCTTGAGATGGGCACGATGCCACAGTGCCACGGCTGCGGCGGCCACAGGCATTGCATGCGCGAGACACCATAACTCCCTTCTAGCCGCCGTTAGAGGAGCACCGCCGTGCACCACGAGGCACTCCTCCCTGCTGGCCGCTTCCAGTTTCAGCTGCAGCTGCAGCCCGCAAGCCAGAGACCGACCCTGCTGTGATCCTTCTTCTCCTCCTTCTCCTCCTCCTCCCTCGATAGGCACGAAGGGAGAAAAGCCGCCTGGGGCTCCTCGCTTCCGCTCACTAAGAGCATCACCTTCGCGGACCCACGCGACCGTCCCCCTGGACGAAGATGATAATATCTGTGCAACAGAACCGTTTAGAAACGTCAGAAAATTTTTCGCTTTAAGGAATTCTATTCTATTAATTAATAATTAATTTATTAACAATTAGTATCATTATCATTATCAATGTTTTATATAAAGCTTTGTATAAATGTATCATAAAATTGATCATATAATTTAATTATACCGTCAATTATTTTATTTCTAATTATACGTAGAATATGTTTGTTATTAAAATTTATTTCGATACTCTGGCCTATTAATTAATTATATTACATTTTGTAATTTATTAACATACTATCGATTTGTTCTTTAATCAATTATTTTCAATTTTGATTCGCTGGAAAGAGAGATTATTTCTGTCATCTAAACGATATGATATTTGAAACATGTGAAAGATATTTAAAATTTCTATAAAAAAAGTAGCAGAATCCACTGATAAAAATATTATCTTTACGCGCTTAGATTCAGATTTCATTACATCATAACTAAAATGTGCGAAAAACATTTTATTGCTTGATTCTTTTCTGAATGACAAGAATAAAAGACAGATTCAAATAAAAAATTAATGTTCTCCTTTTTGTGAGTGAGGAAAAATAATTTAAGCGCGATATGTATATAGAGACGCGAATTTTTCACGAGATCTTTCGCTTGACCTCGCCTTGAAGTTCCTAGCTAATATCACGCGCGGCCATTAACACCATAAACTGTAAAATTTATCGCAAGGCAGCCTGGAAAAATGTAATAATACCGGCGGTATCGTATACCTTCCGAAAGTTATAATCCGTGCTCGACGAAATAAAAAGGAAGTTCCCAAAGATATGAAGAATTAAAAACGTCATATACGAAAATAAAAACGAACTTATCCGAGAACATTATTTTACATATTATGTTGTTAACTTTTATGAAGATACCACTAATTTCGTAAAAATTTCGTTACATCTAGCTCTTTCGGCGAATTGTGCGAAAGTAATTGTGACATCGTTCAATCTTAAAAAAATTAATTAATTATTTTAGTAGATACAAAGACAAAAGATTGAGAAAATAAAATCTGATGAATATAATATTTTTATAAATATTAGAAGAAGAGAGAAGGACAGAAACAAAAATCGATTTTCTGACGAAAAAGAAATGCTGTCATTTTTTTAATAATGTAGAATATTGTGTTTATTAATATATCTATGTTTGTATAAACGGTGATAATAAGAGTGTCAATGAGAGACGGAGCCAAATCCGATACGTTGTCGGAGAAGTCACTATCTTATCAGAACTTCATCGGATCAAACTACGTCAGTTACTCTATACCACGCGGACCAAAACTAATCCGAGTTTATGTGCCGGGGAGCTTCTGAATAGTCGTGTTTAACGAGTTGGCGGACTTATCGATCCGCGATGGCAACTCGATTGTTTCGGCGCAATCTTTATTATAGTAACTCGCCTATTAAAAAGTGATTACCGGCCTTTATTACCGTCGATAATGCGGCCGCGATTTCAAATCCTGGCTCGTACCGCGTGTTTTCGGTAGTCCGATTTGATTAATCTGTTGATTAATTAATTGGTAAATTTGTTAACTACATGAATAAACACGCGCACGTTTCCGCACGAATGCAGATTCGATCGTGCGGCTCTCTGAAGCGGAATTCGTTACGATGTAGCTAGAGCGAAATCAAGGAAGGAAGAAAACTACTGCAATTGCAAATTTGGAAAGTGGAACAAAAAAGAATCAAGTTGACAAGCGCTTTTATTGTACGATCGATTAAAAGTAATTACAGAATAAAAGCTGAATCCTAACGATCTGTAAGCTTCATTTCCATTTTATATTTTCTTTATGTAAAATCAAAACAATAAATCAGAACAATCAAGACAACACAAATAAAAATTACAATAATTACAATGTTTTATTTATATATTGTTTTTAAATATTTTTAAATAAACAAAATTTTAAATAAACAAAACGTAAGTAGATTGTTAAAACGTAAATATACTTTTACTGTATATATATATATATTTTTTTTTTAATGTAATGTTAATTTATTAAAAATATATAAATTAGTCGTACAATACAAAATTAATAATTAAATATAATTCATTGCTTCTTATCGCTATTCTTGATTTGTACACATTCATATTTTGTATATTCGCGATTCGTTTTTATATCATAAAACTATCTTTTATTCTTTTTCTTATGTATATTATCATACACAAAAGACGAATATTTATGTGTTTCGTGCTAAGAAGAAGCCTGGAATATTGCTTCCGTCCTCTCCTTCTTGTCTTTCGCGTGCTTCGACGTTCGACAATGCTAAGGTAGGTCGTGCTCTCCATCTATTCATACCGTGCGCGCCTATGTTTAATATGCAGTCGTAATTCCAACCCCTCTCCGTAATTCTCTTTTCGTCTCTCTCCTTTCTCTCTCTCGTCCTCTCTTGTTGTTACTAGATACCCGCGCGCGTTATCGTTCGACTCCACTCTAGCGTACGATATAGTGCGCCCTGATTTCTCTTTGAAAATGGACGACGGGATATTACGGGTGACACCGATACGAGGAAGGATAAGACATGATCTCGTGTTATTAGAAAAAATGCGACCGGCGCGGTGGTGGAAAAATTACGCCAGAGATACATTTTGCGTATAAAATAGAAATTGCTTGTTAATCATTAATTAATTTCGATCAACAATATATATAATGTTATAATAAATATATTTACTATATCAATAATGCTTCTCGCGAAAAAAATAAAATGCAACTTTTTTTTAAAAATATGGCAAAATGCGAAGGGAAAAAGAGAATTTTTCATCACGATACAATATCTCGTTCCTTATTTAATTCTAACCAGATTTTATTTTGATAGAATCTTGATTTTAAAAATATTTTAAATATATCTATAAATACTTAAATAAATACAATTATCTATATTATTACAATATTACAAGTTTTTTCTAATATTATGTTATATAAGTAATCTATCTCAGAGTCCAAATTACTAAGGGGATCTTTCAATACTTTCCTATCCACGTCATTCGTGGCATCTTTGCTTTTTATGAAATATATCTTCTTATTTCCGGATCCTGATTTCAATCTGTAATCTATCCCAGAGTCCAAATTACTAACGATTATATTATGTATTTAATTAAAAAATTTTTTCCACGTCGCGAGAGAAGATACAGCATCCAATTCAATATTGATAAAAGCATTAAAATAATTTCATATTAAGAACCGGTTTCTAATAAATTGACATGATATCGACGACAGCAATGGGAAAGATAAAAATTCCCGCTCGATCAATCCCATTTCATAACAATGCTCTTTTTTCTCGTCACAGCGGTGATACCTTTTTTTCCCCCTCAAGGGTGGGCGCGAAAAGCGACACGATGCTCCATCACCCGAAGTGGAAAACATCATTCGAAGACAAAAAAACCGCAACTTTTCTTCTTTCCGAGCTATCGGATTTTCTCGCTCGGCAGTCGTCAGGATTTCCGTACTTCATGCGACCAAGTTGACGCGCAAGAAAGTCCCTTATGTCTCATCTCTAGCTTTCTTTCTCGCGAGAAGAGTTCATGATTGTACGCGGTGTGACAAAAAAACAATCGATAATTTAGAAATCTACGATATGGGCAAGAAAATATATCTCTGACGTTGCAGTTTCGAATAATTCCACTGTTCCATAGATCCCTTTCTTCTGCTCATTAGAGATAGATATCTAAAAGCTCCATTTTTTTAGTTCCGTATTCTGAACGCAAATTTCAGAAATGCACTAATGCCTCTTTTGATTAATCGTAACCGTCAAAATATTGTATTTGATCGCTTAGCGTTCAACAACCGTCTTTATTACTATACTTCCAAGGTGCATAAAAAAGAAAATTGCGTGTGAGTGCGGCTACTTTTGTATGCACTCGGCTGCGTGTCTGCGTCATATCTTATTTACGGCCGTATCAAAATTCAAAGATCAACGACATGCACGGCTGAATTCTGCAAGAATACAAAAATGCGTCAAGGGACGTGAGCAAACGCGTAAAAGATCGCATAAATTTTATGTTAGCTGTTCGGGATTCATCGCCAAGCTGGACCATCATTGGTCACCGCGCAATAATATCGAAGCATTGAGACTCCATATCTGATATTACATACATCACATAATCTATATATTTTATATTTTTATCTATCTCTTCAGCTTCGATATTATATTAAATAAACATTCGCGAAGGAAGAACGAACACACCGTGTATGGGATTACCCTCTGTGTCGCGGTTGATCTCATTTTGATAAAACGCGCATTTTCCGCCGTCGCGATATTTCATTTTCTCTGCGAAACATGCGTTCGTAGACCCCTCTCTATCGGCAAGCAAAAACCTCTCGATGACGTCGCCAATCAATCTCATTGCAATGTGCGACCGTGGAAAAAAGAGAGAGAAAAAGATACAAAAAATAGCCCTTTTTTGCTACATTTTATTCCTGTCACTCGATGAAGTAAAGTAAGGCAAAACAAACAAGTCAAACTCGTGACAACAAGTCATTCGCCCCCATGCCGGAAGTATTATTACGCTCCCCCATTATCTCATGGCCATTATGAGGGTGTTATAAATATACGCGCTCTCTCGACATTTATAATATTTTAAAACTTTCCCGAAATTACGTTCACCCTAATTCCTCGTGCTTCTATCAACTTGACGAAACTCTTTCTTATAACGTTCTTATAACATTCCTCTGTTTTGAGCCACGTCATCACATGTCATCACACGTTAAAGCTTACGTGCAAACTTTTGTGAACTCTGACTTTTAATAAATTAAGTTTTTAATGAAGAAAATGTTAATATTTTGTTTGCAGTTGTTTGTAGTAATAATAATTTTGTTTGTAGTTCCGTATTTATATATATATATATATATATATATATATATATATATATATATATATATCCATATATAATACGGAACTACAAACAAAATTATTTTTATAGAATTTTGAAAAAAATAATCGTCACCGATTAAAAAAAAAAAATCGTTTATACATCTTAATTCAAAAGGTTTGAACGGCTACAGACGACGGGAAAATTACACTACAAACAATTCTAAGAAATATACCGTAAGTGGATTTGAGATATCTCAAAAAATTGCTAAAGTTAGATTTTTAGTTTATTGTAAATTGTTGTAACGTCCAGAAAATCACTACAAACAACTACAAATTGATTTTGAATCAAACAATTTTTTTTCGAAACTGATAACAGTCATTTGTCAAAATTTTATATTTTTTAATATTTAGAACAAACATAATTATTGTTACTATAAACAATTACAAACAAAATACTAACGTTTTCTTCATCAAAAACTTTATTAAAAGTCCGGTGCCAAGTTCACGCAGGTTACGTCAAATCATCTCAGGTTGCTAAAGTGGTAGTTAAAAAACAATATGCTAAAACTAACCGCATGTTACGTAAATTTTCTGGATATATTGCGTCAGTTTTTGCCGGAGATATAATGCATAATAATTAAGAAAGATGCGAATTAAAAATTCTGGAGATAGTACACATAATTTTTGCTGGAGATAATGTAGGTAATTAAGAGAGAAGCAAGTCTGATTCTGAATGAACAATTTTAAGACGAGATTATCACGCTTTATATTTAAAAGAAAATACACTGTATTAAATTCACAGAGAGACATTAAATTTATTTTAATCTTACACGAAAAGAACAGTTTTGCTGAAGTATTGCTAAAAATTTAACTAAATACAGATCTAAAAATAATTTTACTTTAAATTTTTAGACTATTAAAATAATTATATAATATTACGACGCTCAAGCTGATTGTTAGAATGTTAAAATTTTTTTGCAACATTGAAAACATTATGATTGAGTCTTCTACATAATTATTTTGATGGTTCAACAAAATTATTTTCAGATCTGTGATCTAAATGTTTAGATATTTCAATAAAATTTCCATCCTTTTCGTGTATCTCTTCTCTGTTTCACATAACATATATTATCCATAACATATGCATAATATAAATCACATAAAGCACATAAACTTCAGATGATTCTGTAACATAACACACATTATCTCCAAAAATTCCACATTGGATTTTATCATTCAATTGTGGAGATAATACAAATAAAAATCGATCGCAATATAATAGAAGCAAATAAAGTGATCATGAATTAATCGCTCCCCCGCGACGATATAACGACCGATATCGAAACAATTGGTATCAAAAATTTACGAGATCGTATCAACTCGATAATGCGCAATCATCGCGTGACGCGAGCGAGATGTAGCCCGATGAAACGTACGAATGTCACGATAACTAGAACATCCGTTACTATCTTTATTAGACCGAAACCATTTTCCATGCGTATTCTCTACCGTTGCATTTACTTCTATCTCTTTTTCTCATACGTGATCGTTCGTTTATTCAATTAAAAACGCGACCACGCGTGCGTTTACGCACTTCCGCGCAATGAAGTCTCCGCGCGACGCGAAGAGCGCACACGGCGCCGTTGGTAATTGCATTCTGCGTCAATGCCGCGGAGTTGCATTGTCGCAGATATTGTCAACGGGAATGGCGAAACGGGAGGTCGTTAAACACGACAGCTGGATCCGTTCGTGACGAAACGATCGGCCGCGAATTAGCACGCGCGCGCGCGTGTGTAATCGCCGCTTTGCATTCCGCGCGCGAATCGCGACCCCTATTTGCATGCGAAAACGCAGAGAGCGGTAAAACTGGCGTGACGACGCGGCGTTTTGCGTAGGATATATCCCGCGGGATGCATTCCGCAGGATCGGCCGCGATATTTCAATCCCTTCGACCGTAAAGTTCGTCGCGCGGAAATTTACGTGAAAGGGCGAACATAATTTTTCAATAAAGACAGGTGAAGCTTTATTTGTCAGCATACGGTCACGGCACTTTTGAGACGATCCATATATTCCGTTTTATTTTCCGTGATATCGTCTACTCGCGCGGATAAATTTATTCATGATGACAAAGCAACGACAAAAGTTTATTTAAAGTAACAGATGAACTTTCCGGTTCCTAATAGAAAATATATTTTAAACTCGATTTAAATATATTTTGAAAAAAAAAAAAAAAAATTGATAAATAGATTCAAGGTTTTGTAAAAAACGGCAAACAGCCCCTTAAAAAATGCTCTACATATTTCATTTTTTCCTAATGACTCTTGCCAACAATTTTTTTTTGTTTCTATTTCTCTTCATTTTGCGTTAAAGCAAAAACAAACAAATAATTCGTCATTTTTCGTCAAGTAAATATCTGAGTCTATGGCACTTCGATGGAATAATGAATACTCAACAGCAAAATACTTAACACACATTTGTACACTATTACATCGTATTGGCACAGAGTTAAGGATAAGACCGGATTACTTTTTCATAGGCGTAACTCCGAGTCAATTGTCGAATAATTTCCACGTTTTGAATGCATATCGACTGCGCCGTCATTGCATGGATTACGTCGCGTGGGCAGAATATTTAAAGAGAACATCACGCTCCTGGTTGAAGGTATTATCGTATTCACTCCTCGTGGTACATATTCCTGCGCACAAATGCGCGCATATACGCACACTGCGAAGAATATGCAAACGAGGAAGAACGAGAAAGAAAGAAAGAAGGAAAGAGAAAGAGAGAGAGAGAGAGAGAGAAGAAAAATACGGAATGGAAAAAAAAAGAACAAGATTCAAGTTTAATTTATTAATTCCACTCTCAGCAAAATTACAGAAATGTAATTAAAATTATTTTGTAAAAGAAAAAACTAGTAGGAAAAAACATTAAAAATACAAAAAATGTATTTCCGAAAAACATTTTCGAAAAACATTTTAAATATATAAGTAAACATCAACAAGTATCATAGATATTAGAAATATATCATATTGATTAGAATAAAAAACGCGCAGAAATCATCGATAAAATTTACAAACCCACAAAAGATTTTGCATTCACAAAATCATGAATAATTAATCAGACAGATCAAGAATAATTCTTTGATTATGTAAATGCCATACGAATATCGGTAATGATTAATTAATGAGTGATACTACGGAAACAATGATGTACAATGAGACAGGGAGAAACACGACTGCTCAAGACAAAGCTCCGTTTCTGCCCAGAGATATCTATTCCAACAGGATCAAGCCTGGAGAGAGGATAAAGCAACCCTTCGCATTGTACGCGCCGCTGCTTATTCCTCTATCCTGGATTCTCGGTTCTGTTGAAACCGAGTGCGACTGCACTCCGGTATGCATCGCACGTCGCAATGCAGCAGCCAGAGCTGCGCCAGAACGATACGCGTGTGTTCGATTTTGCTAAGAGAGACAGAGAGAGACAGAGACACACATACACACACAGAGAGAGAAAGAGAGAGAGAAGAATAACATGTAAGAATGTTTGCCAGCATCCGCCAAGGATCAGCGGTGGTCAAGGTCCACGATATCGTCAAAGCTCAATTCTCTTTCCGTTCCAAAGAGCAAAATTGAAGATTTGATTGGAAAAATCTCGCCTAAATCTATCTAGATACATGTCGAATGATATTCAGCAAGTTCTGAATTTTTATTTTAACTGTGAATATATTTAAACGTATCTAATTCATATAAAAACGATTAGAGTTTGAATTTTGGTAAATTAGAACTTGTCAAAAAATCCAATAAACATTCTTTTAAATCGATCCTCTCTAAATACAAGAAAATTTTTAATTTAATTAAAAAATATAATATTCCTAATTAATAAACTCAACTTTGATATGCAATATATATTTGACATAAATGTATGTGTATTATAAACAATTATGATAAATCTAATCGTCTTAATGATATTCTTCAGTATAATTATTAATTACATATTACATAATAATTAAAAAAAAAATACCATTATAATCTCAAATTACTTGCAGTTATATCATACACGGGATGGTCGGAAGTTAGTGAAACTAAACGTTATTTTGTAATGAGTGGATAGAATGAAATGACTTAAACACTATGCTGTAAAAGAAATGCACATCCTTCTTGCATTGTGTGGATTTCTTCTGCAGAGAGCAGTACTCATTTCATTCTGTCCACTCATTATAAAATAACAGCTTAGTTTCAGCAGCTTTCCGAGCGGGACTCTGCATATATTCAGATTATTGCTCGAATCAGAATCAACTGCGTTATAATTCGTCGTTCCACTTTAAGAAATTTCCCTGGAAAGAAAAAGGATAAAAGGAGAGCGCAGTAAAATTCGCGCGCGCATTATTCTTAAGTGCACCGCGCGCACGGTAAGTACCGTCATAAAGTAACGCCACGCCAGTACTTTAGCGACTTATCAGCGACTATGAAGAGAACTTCCTACCATTATCTCGGTAGCTTAGTTACAGTTTCGTTACGTCAATTGCTTCTGCAATGCTTCTGGTAGTCCGTCCTACCGCTCGGCAGCACGGCATGGCGTTTGCCGGAGGACGCAGTAATTGTGTTAACATCGTCATTACGTTACATCGCCGACTTGATAGCGCGCGATTTGATTATCACAGTTACAAGTTAATCGAGCAATAGTGAGCCCTAACGATCTTGCCTCGTTAATGATGTTTACAGCTACAAAGGATGTCTTTGAACTGTAAACTCTAAGGATATTAGCAAATAGTGACAGTAAAGGAAATGGAGATTGTTCGAAAAGACATGATCGGAATGAGAATATTTAAAGGAAATTTGATATTTGAATATTATAAACGTATTTAGATTCAAATATAACATCGTTAAATTATAAATTAAATTTTGTCACAATTTTAGAATTAAATATTTATTATTCAAGATGCGATGGAAAAATGTGAAAATTATATTTGAACTAACTTATAAGTTTAATTAAAGTTTAAAATTCTTCTTAAAAATGGAACTGGGATCGAATATACAAGTCTAATCTGGAAAATAGTTCCAAAATCGATACAGCCAGTCTGGTTTAACCGATCTTCGTAGAAATTCTTAATGTCTCAGAAACCGAAGTTACGTTGCTTCCAAAATAAGCGTCTCATACATCATTCTGTCGTGCTACGCAAATTTATTCCCGTAGCACTCCTCGAGAAATACGATATAGTTGTCAAATCGATGACGCGATGCAGTATATACACCGCGATCTATTAAAATCCAGAACGGTCATTATAAGGTAAGTCGGGAAATTTAAATTTCCTACGCATATAAAAATTTAAGAAGGTCTTCGGTGCAAAACAGTTTCAAGATTTATAAAGGCTATTATTGCATTAGAAATAGAGGATTAATTATCTGTCTAATATGTATATTGCACTAATCTAATATCCCAACTGTAAAAAGAAAACCTCATTTCTTATGCATTGTCGTCATACGGTTATCGATTAAATGATGCTTCGCTGAACGTCTAATATTTGAAGACATTATCATTACGAACTCGTCGACCTCGATCTTAATGTATCATCGCTTTAGCGTTGGACGCAGATAATCCAATACCTTAAAATATTCAAAAAGAATGCCAGATATCTTTTATCCGTAAAGCGGATAAAAATGGAATTTATAATCCGATTAAGTTATCTCTCTTTTTGTTATCTAAACTTTATGTTATCTTTATTCTCAACACAATCTCATGTATTTCTTTGGTTTTGTAATTAATTTTATCATAAAAGATAATAATTTTAAAAAATTTAAAAATGAGTGAACTCCGTTCCGAAGTATCCATTAGTTGATTTATCTACTAAATCAAAGATTACTTTCAATCTACTCGTGACGTAATGTTACGCTCTAGTTATTTTCAGCTTAGAAGCCACTGCAAATCAACAGTTTCTGTGCCAATTAGCGTTTCTGTCGAAATGTTATATTCGCTGCGCATATACTCATTCGCGCTTGTGTAACTTCGAAATCTGTACAGGCGGAATTTTACTTCGTAAAGGATATTTCATGGAGAAAACCTCCAAAATTTGTCAAAATTTTGTGAAAAAGAAATACGCAGAGTATGTAACGTAAATAAATATGAACATCTCGTTTATGCTTTAAAAAATTCTTCGAAAAATGAATTAGTTTTTCATGAAAATTTCTATCGCGTTCGCGCAATATATCGCGATATTATTTATAATTAAACACATCGTTATAATACACTTTATTCCAATAAAATAATGTTTCGATAATAATGCTTACGTAAGACTTTCTAAATTCGCCAAGAACACATATCACACGAATATTGCGTTTTAAAAAGATGCGCTTAAAAAGAAAACGCAACAATGTAACTCAACCTAATTGTTATTGCGCTGAAATTGCGTGCGATAAGTGTAATTCTATCGGAAATAGGGAAGGGGTTATGGAAAGTACTATCAGACAGATAGCAGCAAGGTGTGGCCGGCTCTTATGTAAGCGTAACCTTTTAATCTCTTTATAAATTCCTTCCGCCTCTCCAGGGAAGACCAAATATAAACTCATTTTAGCGTTAATGGGTGTAGCTAATCCAATATTTTAAACTATTTTTGCTAACAAAAATCGCCACAATATTACTTCGAATGCATATTGGGTTAAAAATTTTATTCTCTCTGAAATCTATTTTAAATTACATAAATCAATTTAAAAGCAAGATTTCAATATACTCATGTGGCAATTTTTTCAACATTTTTCAATAAAGCAAAAATAAAAAATAAAAAGCTCGTACGTATAAAAGTTAAAAAAAAAAAATCGATTTTATTTTGGCTAAGAATGCTTTTATTCATTATTCATTGCTCTTATTCTTGTTTATTATTACATATCTTGTTTATTATTAGCATATTCCTGCATAAAAATATCGATTACTTGCATAATAAAATTACCATAAAAATGATCCATCGACAAATACTTCAATTCTTTTCCTTGCTCATATAAAACAATGTTCGAGGGGAAATAATTTCGAATGACCGAAATTTACGTTCAAGCTGTGAGCTTGGTTTCTGGTCGCGCGCGGGCAAAATATAATTCAATAAATCAATAAACGGCGAGCAAGATCTAATAAAAAGAACGCAATGTCGACGAATCGCAGGCAGGTTCTGATTAAAACGCGAACCAATTCGAAATATCTCGGCCGCCATTAATGAGTCAATCAATTTCTGTCATTGCGTTTGCTTTGGCGGTGCGAGTCTGAATACGTGCATTATCAATGGAACACGTTTCAGCACAAATACCAATGAAAAACACATTCCTGCGATAGCGGCGAAATTTCACGCTTATTCACTGGTGACTGGTGTGGAAAAACGTAAGCATGTTGAAAATGTCACGAAATACTTGTTATCGGAAAGTATATTTAAAATCAAATTTTCTTCGTAAATATGTTGAATAATTTGTGTAAACATCTACAGACATGTGACCAAATGTTAAATCAATTTAGTAGTCGATGTGATAAGTTAATTAAAAAAATTGATATACACAAGCAGACTGTATAACTTCATTGTTAAATATATCTCAGTCAAGATAATAAACCAATAACTCGACGATTTATTTGTAACTAGCTAAGTGAAGGATTTCATTTTGCAGTGATTTATGCCGTTTTTATCAGGCATCTCGGGTACACAAATTTCCATCTGAGTGGGATCACCATTCCCAGGAAATGCCGTTCAGAAGACACCCTCGGCGACCTATCCTCTTATGGAAATGCGCGCGCGCGTGCGCCATCTTTTTTCGTGCGCTTTTAACACGGGGGAGAATTTTTACAGGCATTGACATGGAAATTTGCAACGTGATCTTTTTTCCGATCTCTCGCGCCACGTCGTAGCCTCGAGCGCAATTTTCGCAAAACTGCCACTCCGCCGTGCGCGACGGCTCTTTCTCATGCCAAGCGTTGATTTATTTGACAAAGAAAAAATACTTTAATGCGTTTTATACGTCGTTTCCGTAAAGCGAACGCTGGAAAATTACGCGAGCTGCTGTCACGTTGTACTTTCCGCTTAACGATAAATTGCTCTCGATCTCTGCTTAGGAAGTTTGATCAGAAATTTAATTAAAATTAAGGAGTTTGCAATTTTAATATAAATTAATTTTCACAAAGGTATAATAAATTTCCCATACTTACAACACTCTATTAACGTGGCTTCCTTTATTTATTTCATCATAATAACTTCATTATTTTACAAGCTAATGTTTCTTTCTGACAAGAAAATTACAAATATAAACTCTAAGTTTTATAAGAAAAAAATTAGAAAACATCTTTTTAAAAACTTTTCTGTATATCAATGTAATATGTATTAATGTAATAAAATTTTAACAATATTTTATTATTTATTTTCGATGTTTTCTTGATTCTTCTTTTATTTCGCGTAAAGAATATTTACTTATTAAATTCACAAAATATAGTGACACCGGAAAATCTAAAGCTATTTTTCTTATTCCGCGCGCGGAATAAATTCCTATAAAAAAAGAGGCGACATTCGAAAGCTTTTCCCTGGCAGACATGCCAATCCCTTCGGGAATGGTTAAAAAGGGCATTAGACGAGCGAGAAAAACGTTCTGGGTGTCTCGTAAAAGTGTAAAGCGTTCGTAACACGTGTTCCATTGACAAAGCTGACGTTGTGCAAAAACAATGAAAAAGGAGGCGCGTGATATTCAAACGAACGGACGAACGAGAAAAAGGACAATCGAACGAGCGGATATGTGTGCGTGTTCATTCTACCGGGTGGACGATGCGCGTGATTTATATATCCGAGATTGGGGAACAACATTCGCCGATAATCCCAGAGCTCCGATATCTCTGTCGAATCGCGCGAATTCGGCTTTCGGTGTTTGCCGGTTCGGTACCATCGCGCCAACCGACGGACCCCCCGCTCGTTTGATATATTAGAACACATCGTCCGCTTTATATACCGCGATGGTGTTTTGCCTTGTAGCCTTGTACAAACTATTGATTCGAATGGCGATTGTCGCTGACTGGTTTCTGGATTTTCACCATTGCTCTTCTGATCCCAAAAATTTTACATGTGTTTTGCACGAGACACCAACTGTGATAAGAAATGCAAATCGCGAAAATGAAATATGCATTGCGTATGAAATTACAATATGGTATGTTTTTATAAAACTTGAATTTGCAATCCAAAACCTGGATTTAAAATACAAATTTTTAAAAATATTATATATTATACATAAAAATTTTTAAAAAATATCTTTTTTCTGTTATAGGTTTTCTTACATAAATATATTAAAAAATTTGTTATATATTTATATATATACATATATAATATATATATTGTTGTATGTATTAATTATATTTTAATAAATATACAAATATACAAAAATGTTTTCTAAATTCGTTTCCGTCAAACTTATTTTTGTGCAATATATAAATCCTCGCAAAAAATATTTAAAAATAAAAAAACAATATTAGAATGTGAAAAAAGAATAAAGATATAAGGCAAAGAAAAAGAGAAATAGAAGAACAAAGAAGCAGAGAAGAGAAGGATAGAGGGATGGAGAAACGAGGGAATCGATAGCTATCGTCATGGCGACCATAACATCAACTAGTCCTTATTCTAACAGACATCTTTTTTCTCTGATTTTTCATGATTTTTGTTTCTTCTTTTCCTTTTTTCATCCCTCTTAACTTCACATGGAATGTCACATGCAACCCAGTGCGACGTCGTAGCACAAATGCTGAGTTTACAAATGTGCTGCCTTCGAAACAAATGCTTCGATTTCTCAACTACAAAAGGCGTCTCTTCGTGATTGATATAGGGATGTACATTAACAGGTTTACTGAAATCTTGTAAAAAAGTTCTTTAGAAATTCCTAGATTTTCCAGATATTATTCAAAATTCCAGATAAGATTAGAGAATTTTTTAACGGAATTTTTAAATAAAATTGAAGTAAGTAAAACAAACTATATATTGTAAATTAGTAAAAAACAGAGATTTCATGAGATTGTAACTACCCTTTCTTACAGTTAGAACCGCAAAATCCATAAGATAGTATAGGGAAGATTCATTACAACATAATATCAGTGAGATATTCTCTTCTATTGTCATCCTGATATTTTTTTAATAAAAATTCATGAGACACATATACATGAATGTATATGTGTCTCGTGAACATACGCGAATGTGTATGCCACGCTTATTACAAAATTACGATTGTTATTTTGCAAGAAAAAATGATAAAAAAACAATGTTTTTAAAAAAAGAATTTAAATTTAAAAGTAAAATTCCAAAAATTCCCTTGAATACCGATAAAATTTTATGAAAATCCCTGATTTTCAAGGATAAAAAATTCTTTGAAAATTTCAGGGTTTTTTCAGGTAAAAAAATACTACGATTAAGATAAAATTGGTATAAGGATACGGGAAAGAAAAAAAAACTGATATTGGGAACGCAGGGGAGCTGTATGCGGGTACTACTATGGTTAGTTTCGCTTAAAAGCAGATTTTTTTGCAAGGAAGAAACCTTGACATGGCGTGCAATGAGTCATAACAAATCGCGGACAAATCGCGTGCACTCGAGACATGAAACGTTCTAATTAACGTGCGCAATAGTATGTAAAGCTTGGACTAGCGATATCTTGCTCAAATAGTTTTCTTCCATTGAAGTTATTACTTCTAAGCAGTATTGAAACTCTGCAAACAGTCGCGTGATTTATATTTTCTTAATGTACCTCTAAATATTCTTTCACGTAAAAGATGAAATGATCACAAAGATATATTAAGAAAATAAAAAAAGCGTTTCTTAAAATACACGTATTTCCAATTCTTCGATATAATCTTAAACTAAAATTTCGAAAATTGTTATCAAAAATAGAGGAAACTTACAATATCATGTAAATCGTGAAGAAACTAAAATATCTCGTGACATTTTTCCTCGATAATAATCTGCAGATTGAGAGATTTCAAGCGCGCAAATAACCAAAATCAAGTATGAAAAAAAAATTTTTTTCATACTTTTAATTCCTCGCTTTATGTTCTGCGATATCATATATTATTCAAATAATCACATAATTGTAACGTGCACGGTCGAATTAATCCATTGTTGGCCAAAAAATATTGTAACCTGTTTTAGAAACTTTTTATTGCATGAAACATCAATATTTACGGAACTCTTGTACACCCTGTATACGCAATTCCGCCAAATGACACACCACTTCGGAGATCAGAGAAGCGCACGTCGATATGCGGTATATCAGCTGGAAGTGATTTTTATTGTTGCCCTAAATAGCATACAGCGAAGAAAGCTTTATGCGAGATATTTCGCGAGATTTGCGTCAAACTTGAGAAACGTATTTGTCGGTCAATTCGCCAAACAACTTCTTTCTCGATAAACCTTTTGATACCTGTTTTTCTTGCAAATTTTTAATACAAGATAACAAGCATTTATCACAATCCAAGTATTATTTCTCTTTGTACAATATTATTGCTTTATTCTCCTCATATATTATCAAGTATTACAATCAAAATTTAAGGATTTGTATTTTTTTTATTTTTTTATAAATGCACAATCTCAAATTCAACTATAAAACATTCCTTGAAAGTTTTATTGCTAAAAGCTTTTTTCAACAATATCTCTATAACTGTCTGCTGTCTACTATATCAAATAATATCAGATAAACTATTCGGTTTTTATTATAAAATTAAATAGCAATAATAAAATTCTTATTTTTTATTATGCTAGTTCTTTATTAAATTTTTCGAATTTTCTGTAAAACCATTTCCCTAAACTGTCAATCTGTTTATCTAATTTTTTCTTGACTTATTCGAAATTTTTTGTTTTTCGATAAACATGTCACAATTTCCGACTATTTTTAGTGCGAACGAAAATACTTTCTAGCTCGACAGTTATGGACGAGACGAGAAAGGCGAAGATGAACAGTGATACAACATTCTTGATTGTCAAGAGCCGTTAACTTTCGGATTATCTCGGTGATGCAAAGTATTGGTATCGAAGTAATTTATGTAGCTTAGTGAACATGTCCTTTCCACGGCGGAACTCTTCCACTGGTAAATGGACGGTTTACGGGGGTGACTGATACGAAGAGAATGACACAGTGCTTTCTGACAGGTTCTGTCTGAGAACTGTCACCGCCTCTCGTGAACAAATAAACTTCGTTCGTCCCTTTGTCTCCGTGTCATACGACACGTAACATCAACCTGGTTTCTTGCCGTATAGACAATCGAAAAAGGAGAGAGAAAGAGAAGAATAAGAAAAGACAGAGGGTAGGAATAAGAGGAGAATAGGAGAAGACAGAGGAAAGGAATGACAAATAGCTAGAAGAAAAGTTATTACGTCTCGGAATAAAATCCTTTACAGAAGTGACATCAAAAGTAATTCATAAATTGATATAGTGCTGTAAACATGTTAATCGTAAAACCCAATCTTCTTTATAAAGAAAAATGTTAAATAAAATTAAGAAGTTGTTTTTAATATTGTATATTCAGAGAATAACATTTGCGCAAATTCAAAAGATAAAATATTCTTTATGAGAGAGATCCGCGTTAAATCTAATCGTAAGCAAGAAGCTTAAATGTCTCCAGCGATAAAATATAGATAACGTCACGCGAAATAAATTAAAAGATCATCAGAGAGAATGAAAAATGTTTTTGTTCCAGAGAAGTAATAATAATAATTAATGTAAAGTCTCAGTATCCGCATTTCTCGTGAAAAAAAATCTCATTGTCAATTCGACAAGCTTAAAGACATAAAGAAAAACGTCCTGAAGTTAAAAATACTTGCAGAGACTTAAGCAAACTTACGCAACACGTGCGATTTTTCTTCGTTAGAAATAACGTTTGATAATTTATTTTACATATACGCGTATTCATTTTCTACACAGTTCCACAGCCAATAGAGTTAAGCACTTATATGCAGCTCTTCGAAACCGTGACTCACATTGTTTACCGTCCGAATGGACGATGGGCTCTTCCTTGAACATCACAAAGAGTCATCCAAACCGGTTGTCACTGTCTTATTCCCTGCTGACTCACGCGTGCACGCCGGACGATTATCTCTTGGAGACGACATTCGAGGAGATGGCATTGAGAAAGACTGGGAAGCGAACTACCTTGTTTCGACAGAGAACGGCTAATAGCGTGCCCGAGTGTCGCACGCGGCGAAGCAAGCCTATCTAGCTCCGGGAGTTACCAAGTGTTTCCGCATTGGTGGCGAAGTTCGAGCCGTGTTGCAGCCATATAGTAAAGCTGCCGAAACTTTCCATAACGTTTCGTCGACTCGAGTGTCTCGCCAAACGCTTCCACCGCGTTCCCGACCGCTGTCAATATATGTGTACGCTAATGGGCGATGGTTTGGCTCGCGTTCTGACTTGCAAGTCTCGAGTTTCGTGCTATTGTCGAACGTAAATGTATCGTCTCGTAATCGAGTCGATAACCGAGTCACGTTCTAGCCTAACTCAAACTAATTCTATAGATCTATAACTTAAATTCAAACACGTAATTAAAATATCTAGCCGCTACGTTTCTTTTTGAAAAAAAATCGGTCTTTTACACGGAAAGAATAGTTTTGCTGAAAGATCTAAAATTTTAACTGGATACAGATCAGAAAAATAATTTTGTTGAACTATCAAAACAATTATGTAGAACGCTCAAACTAGTCTATCAAAATTTTTTGCAGCATTGCTCATTACTTTTAAGATTTCAACAAAATTATTTTCTGATTTATATCCAGCAAAATTTTAGATCCCTCAGAAAAATCGTTCTTTCCGTGTAAAAGAATATTATAGTCTCTGTTCAGAACAAATTAGGACAAGAAATTAATATTAAAAAAAATCTAGAGAAAGAATTCGTCTCCGTTTAAAATTCGGTGATTCATACATACGATAATTATGAAAGATAAAAGAAAAAAACAAAAATTTTTAATTCTTATCGTATTACGAGAGATGCATATGAATGTATATATTAAATCTAACTAAGCGTAATATTCCAAACATATTTCCTGACGAATTTCCAATTTCATTACATAGTAACGTGATAATCAGGATATGATTCTCTTGCAGCAAAATGACAATGTCATTCGGGTCGGAGCTGTCCCTTTGATTGTGTGTATAATGCACGCGGGTGTAACACGCGGTCATGACTGATCCCCATGCATTGGGATATTCAATCAAAACGTCCGACGCAGCATCGAGATCTGTTCATTAACGAGATCGGTCTACCGCATAATTGAAGAGTTCGTTAAGTGAGCAACGCACTGGCGGACGCGAGAACAATGGTCTTGATTTTCCTCGTAAATCGATTTTCCTGGATTGCCCCTCGATATTGGTGTGCTCGCTCACCAGGGTTAATAATCAATCCAATCGATCTTGAAGGGTACACACAATAGGAACATAAAGCATAGTCGGCTGCAGCGGAGCGACTCCTTATTTCTCTCGTTCTCCGTTAGTCCTTTTCATTTCCCCAGCGAATGCACGTGTGTACGATTATCTTTCTCTCCTCACTTCCACCGAACAAAAGTACCTAACAGCCACCGACGAATTCAATTGCAATTAAAATAACCTCGCGTGCTCGGGTTAAAATTATTCGCGTACAAAGTGTACGAGGAGAGAAAAAGGATTATACTGATCGGTAATATTTCCTTCTCTGCTACATGGAAAGAAAAGTTTTGCTGAAGGATCTAAAAATTTAGCTAAATACAGATCTAAAAATATTTTTGTTAGACCATCAAAATAATTATATAGAAACTTAAGCGTTGATGACAATGCTACAAAAAGTTTTAACATTCTAGCAATCAGTCTTATGTAATTATTTTGATATCCAAATAAAATTATTTTCAAATCTATATTTAAGTAAACCCGTTCTTTTCGTACATGTGATTTCTACATGTTGCATTTATGAACATGTCCCACATGATTATCATATTTGACATATCTAATACATAAAAAATTTTAATACGTGACTATAGAATCATAACGGTAAAATTCAATGAGTTTTTAAATAAAAGTTACGAATTATAGAGAGAAATAATTTTAGTCATTCGAAATTATTTATAAAATAAATGCATATAATAATAAATTCAATCAGTTTTAACTAAATTATTTTTAATAAATTTGTTGTGCTTATATACAACTTAGCGCGAACGAGCAGATCTAACGAACGAAATGACGATAATCTATTACGGGAAAACAGACTCGCTTTATTTCGTGCTCGAAATATATTTGGCGCAGAAGCGCGTTTCCCTAGCGTTTCTACGGGCACGAGAAAGCACGTTGCGAAGCAATGATCCGACGTCGAGATACATTCGAGCGCGAATCGACCGTTCATTCACGAATACCGCCGGCGCGGCGCGTCGAATGAATGAAAGCGAGTTGCTGGCTGTTAGAAGGTATTCCATTCAGAGATTCGAGACGACGATCGACTGTCGGCAAGTCGAAATAAAACGAACTATACGAGAGGAACAACGGCACAAGCGAATTCACGAGAGAACGTCCATTTATCTCATTATGAATAGGCAAACTGTTCGTTTTCTAAAAGAACATAGAAGTCTGAAATATCTTCTAAAGTGAAGTACGTGATTTACTGAGGCATTCGAAAACGAAGAAAAAAGACAAGTATGGAAAATTTAAGTGACAGAAATTATGTAAAAGTTAACGTATTGGCGTTGAATTATAATAAAATAAAATTATAATAATAAAATATATACAATAATTATGACAACCGCATTTAATTGAGATATAAATATGATATTCCCAATTACAATTTTTAAACAACACACAATGTACATGTTAATATTCTATAATTATCATTTTATATTAATTAAAAAAAAGTTGATAATAATATAATGTAAATATTGTAACTCTTTACTCTGTGTACGTAATTTTAAATTTAAATTTTAAGAGAATCCGATTTGATCTAACGTAAAAATTGAATAGCTCCGTAGCAAGAAACCCAGTATTTGAACGCTGCACTTTCTTGATATATCGGAATTGGAATTTCGATACGGTCGGAAACTATCACAGCTCAACGCGAGAAAATGTAGCCGCGGTAAAGTGCATCGCGCGAAAGGAGCCGCGTCTCTCCCGAAGAATAAAGCGCAACGAAATGTGATTCGTGAGAAGTACTTCGAAGACTATAACGTTCGATGGTCATAATGTATCGTCGATGAAAGCTCCGAGATGCTCTGACGGCTCTCCACGATCGTTGAAATTTAATAAATCAAAAATATCTCACGAGAATCGACTTCAAACTTTATGCTCGCCAATCCGATTGTTACTTTTCTACATTTCGTGAAGTTATCCATGAGAGAGGTCTTTTTGAAATATCGAGTAGTTCTATAAAATTACCTGTTTTTCAAATATACTAAATATCCGATATATAAGAATATAATTCCGTCATCATTTACATATTATATATAATAATTAAATTCTTCGAAAAAAAATGTAGCATAAAATTTAACTTTACTAAAATCAAGGGTCTTAAGATTGTTTACGCAATTTTTGCGCATATAAGCCTTGTTAATTGTTCAATAAAATATGTTTTAATTAAATTAAATATCTAATAAATTTATTTTAAATGTACCGAGCTTTAATAAATTTAAATTGTCGCATTTTGCAGGAAAGAAACCTGCTTCTCTAAAATCTAATTCGGAATTTATGCTGCCATTTACAGCTGTTCCAATCGTATCTCCACGGTAATGTCTCCTATCTTCAGGAACTAAAAATCGATCTTATTTTGAACTTTATTTCAACAATTTTATTACAACAATAAGCTCAAAATAAACAGAGAATACCAAGATTTACAAGTTTCAATCTCAATCGTTTAAAAATAGTTTGCGTCTCAATAGAATTTAGTCTTGTATTGTATAAAGTTTCAGTGCTAAAACTGATCAAATTATTCTGTCGATAAATACTTTCGAGTTTCGCGGCAATATATCGAGCTTTACAGACGGCTTTTACATCAGGCTCGTTTTTTACGGGCGTCTTTTGTGTGTCTCGAGAGCATTAAAAGCATTGTCCTGCAGTTATCGTTGAGCGTTAACGGGCCATCATTGTACCTGATGCAATTGCGCCGATCGTAATTGCAATCGTGCAAAACGACTCGTACCGATCATAATGGCTTCGTGATAACACGAAAGAGAAAAGAACTGTTGATTCTCCTCGCGTAATCAAGAACGCTACGTGTGTCTAATTTTGAGAAAAGCTATCTAAGATCTATAGAATTTAAAATGCTTAAATGCATATCTTAATTAAAATGTTGGTGTATATTGACGACGAGCGTGACGTGTGTTTAAAATCGATATCTGATATTTTAATAAAATAATTCTGGTTTCATTTGAAATAACGTATAGAATTTCACGCATCCATAATAAATGTGAATATTAATCAAGATGTTAAAATATAGATTGGCATTAATGTGCGACATTTGAAACCGATACATAAATCGAAGAGATTCATTAAAGTCTAATGTTTAACGAGATTATTTTAATTTCGTCTCTGAAATAACAGATTAAAATGCGCAATGTAATCATTTTGCGGATTTATTAGCGAATTAAATGGAATTGTAGCTGAGATTGTAAAATCGAGCTAATTCTATGATTGAAAGATACCGTGTTCTCCGAGCGCTCGCGGCAAGTGTGTGAAGAATCATTTGCATAATTAAGTCAGTAAGCATCATGGGTGCATTTAACGGTAATTAGAGAGCTCGGACAACAGCGCGAGAAAGGTAACTGTTTCGCGTGATTCGTTACGATATTTCTTCATTACGAAGTACGACTTCCTTTCTACAAACCGGTTTCGGCTGCACGTTGCGCAACGACCTCGACTTGTAAAGAATTATGAATCAAGCGTATCGCAAAAAGAAAACCACGAGGAAATAATAGCCGATAGAGAATACATTACAAGGTTTCTCGTTTCTAAGACGCAAAAATGTTCGAAAAAGAAGTGTCCTATAGAACAGGCACGTCGTGTTAATTACATAACGAGAAGTCGCAGAAAAGTTATGAGTATCGTAAATCAAATAGAATTCAATTCATGGTAATTCAATTCATTTGTATACGACAATGCTTTTAAAATATATGGATTAGCGCAAATTCATACTACTATATATTATTATGTTATTACATCTTGTTTCATTATTACGCTGTGTTATTATCATTGTGTATTATTACACATTATCTCTTATTCCATCTCGCGAAAATAAAACATATATGAGTCGTTCTTTTCATTCTCATTAATTCTTGCTTGCTAAGCAGCGAAATAATTAGATAAATAAAAAATACACGATAAAAGCCGTTATAATTCGAGTTCATCCCAACAATGTAAATTTCTGCGCGAAATAAACATTTTTCTGAAATAAAATTTCACATTTATGCTGCTGTTGGAAAGTATCCGCGCGCAAATATAAATGTTACATTACAAATGCAATCAATGTACAGGGTTTTTGTCATTCCGGCTTGCTAGATGGTGAAATAGATTTAAATAAGGAAATGTATTCTGCAAAAGCTTCAACAGCGCGAATCGTAACAATGTAAATATCTCGCAGACAATTTTTGTAAATAAAAGTTGGATGGACGGTGCATATTTCATTATCTGCGCAAATGGAAAATGTTAAAGTTGAAAAAGTGTGACAAATTAAACTGTGAAAAACAAGTGCAAAGAATATATGTTGCAAGAAATATATAGAAATAAACTTTTCGCACAAAATTCAAGTGAAATAAAATCGTGAACTCTTTATGTCGTTACGGTGCTACGCGTCTGAAAAATATTTAATATGTAAAATCACAATAAACAATTGACATCTAAAAGATCATCGTTATTACCAGTAATAAACAAGAAGAAATAGAAATTTTTTAATTTAATAACTGACCGTAACAAGATATATATTTCAATTGGAAAAGTCGCTCGCTCACGGGGGAAATTTCTTTAAAGCCAGGTAAAAGCTAACGTGGTCACGAAATTTGGTCGGAAAATATTGGCGCGAATGCAGACTGTAAAATTGCAAATGCCAATTAACGCTGTGTGGCTGATGTAATTGGGTTTGAGTAATACCGTTAGCCAGCGAATTTAACGTCAGGCGCACGTTAACGGGGAATCTCGCTCATTTCCGTCGCGCCATCGTATATATCGCCGTATCTCGCGAAATTAACTCCGACGACCGGCACCGTGAAAACTGGCGCAACAGGAAAGAAAAAGAGAGAAAACCCGCTAAAAGCTGAAGATAACCCCCTCGCCGAATTCGCCGGAGCAAAGCGGCTATTTTCGCGTCGGGGGTCTCGATAAGAGCTTGAAAAAAAGGTTAAGGAAGGGGAAGGGACTAAGGAAGGGGAAGAGAGAATTCTCGTTCTTCGAGAGCTTTTCTCGCTCGCGGAGATTAAACACCGCCGGCGCGAAAAACTTTCTCGAAGAATACGCGGAGCGAAATGGAGGATCGAGATGGAGGGAAAAAAGAACAAAGTATATGAGACGGAGAGAAGTTCGAGGGTGAGGCCAAATTAGAACGAACGCTGGAAGTGGAAAGTACCGTACGTTCCAGGGCAAATCCCGCGGAGGAATTAAGCTTAAAGGGTTAAAGTAGAATGTATTAGGGGGATGGACGGCACGAAAGAGAACCCCCGAGGAAGGTACGCTCGAGATAAAGAAACTAGTTTTGAGGATAATAATAATAGCTAAAATAACAACTCTTCATATTATCTAATTATTCTTTAAGAAATGAAATTGTTAATATCTGTTTTTTTAAGGATCGAAAAGACCTATATCGCTAAGCAATGAGAAAGTTAAATATCAACATTATTTGTTTGTTTAATTAAATTCATGTTGGAAAAATTAAAAAAAAAAAAAAATTAATAAGACATTAAAATTATTTATTTTTGAAATTAAAAAATTTAATCTTCTCGTTGTATATCCATAATTTATTAATATATTAATATTCGTCGAAAAAGTACTTTATAACACTTTTATACGAGGAAGAAATATTTGCCTTTATTATAATATTTAATTTTTGCTTCGCTGTTTTTTGTTTCAAGAAGCAACCTTTTTCGAAATTCAATTATTTCCGACGTTCTCAGAATATTTATCCACTCGTGCATTCGAGTACTGCATCGGAATCCGTTTCGTAAACTTTCTCCCGAAGGGCAAAAACGAGATCGGAAGGGAAGGCCGAGAGGTTTGAAGAATCTCGAATTAAAATGCACGACGTCCTTTCTGGCATAGCGCACGACCTTTTCCTGCGTGGGTCGTTATCAGAAGCTCTGGAATTGCGTTCGAGCTGGAGAGAATTCACGAGTCGGATCTGAGAAAAGTCTCCGAGTTGTTCCAGTGTTTCGATTTAATTGAGGTTACTGCGGAGTTGACTACATTAAATCCAGAACGTGTACAAAAAGGACGATAAAATAATTCTAAGTAAAAAAAAAAATCCAAAAGTACTCTTGGTGAGTCGTGCAAAGTTGGAATCTCGTTTACGGAATTTTGATGCAATTCCCGGCTCGTTTCTGTAAAATTCCAGAGTTTCTGATACACTAACATATTCCGGATAGTAAAAAAAAAAAATCACAAAGACGTAGTTACCAACAAAATCCTGTTTTGGCGAATGCATTAGATTTAGCGCTTAACGTTGTCATCGTTACGTGTCGATTATAAAGGAATAAATTCAGGTTATTTATTTGGTTAAAAAAAGTATCTCGATCGTTTTAACATCGATTATACGCGAAACGGAAATGGCGAGGTAAATCCTTAGTCACAGTAAACTTCGGGCAAAATTTGCGTTTGTTTAGTTCGATGTCATATCACGCGTTTTACATTTTACGTTTTACTATCTGGTCATGCTATTAAAAGCGTGATAGTAGGAAGCGTTCTAAAAGTCTTGAAACGCTTTTCGCCGCGAACGGAGCATCGCGTGTGCGAGCTGTCATCGGCAAACCCTTTTTTACACGCCCGACTTTACCGGCTTACTAGCCATTTCCGATGATTAATGTCAGGCCGCGACAGCCCACGCTATCATCTATTATTAGCCGCGAGATTTACGCGGATCGATCACGGCAGTGAATCCTATATAAGGTATCCGTCCCTTCCCTGTTTCCCCTCCCCCCTTCTTCGCCGCAACTTCGATGACAGGATTGATTAATTTAAAATCGATTTCTCCGTATCAGAAACTTTAAATTAAAAGTTAAATTTGGTTTTATATGTATAATTCTTGGGAAAAACGAAAGAACTTCTTAAGAGTGACTCACCGTRAGGCACATTCACATAAATAAATAAGAAAAATTATCTGTCATTCAAAAATCCAAAAATTTTAGTCTTATATTCAGTTTGAGAGTTTTGTTTGATTGTTTTTGTTTTTAATTGTACTTATTGCTGAACATCAAAATTAAAGTGTTGAGCATCCTATGTAAAAGAACAAGCATTCTAAAATTTAATAACGGTCCTGCTCTTCCGAATGTCCGTTAAAATTGGATTTAAAATGTGCACTCAGCGACAGATTTATCTTCTTCGCGCGTGTTGGAGACCCTAAGTGAGCAATTAATCCCAATCTCCGCTGATGATAATAATTGAATAAAATCAACGGCCGGCTCTCGTTCTAATCATCATATCGACCTTTCGTGCATCCTGACTATTCCTGACCTTTACATTACACTTTGTGTTAAAGAGTGCAATTTCTACGAAATCACGATAATATAGCAAAGCGTTTCTGCCATTAAATACATTTCTCTTTTGGTCATAAAGAAACAACTTTTTGAAACATTGATATGAAAATTATAAAAATACGGAAAATTATGTAATATTAAATTTTAAATTACGTCATTATAATACAACTTCGATTCTCTTTCATTAAAAATTTATTCTCGTATTATATCTTCACTAACAAAATTTTTATGTATTTACGGTATTGACCAGATAAAATTTATTTTTTTATTGCGTTTGCGAGAAAAGTAGTAATCGATTTTTCTTTTATTCACATTGTGTCATAAATATTTTATTTTATATCGACTATGTCGAAAATGCGATTTCTGAGAATCGTAGAATTAAATCGCGATGTGACGCGGAGGAGAGATCAATCAGAATATGGCCGACAATTGGGAACTATGCGTTAGAAATTGTTCGGCATCAGTATTCTGAGGACAAAGTTTTGCGTTGTCGTATCTCACGAGCACGTTGCAATTTTTGGGCGCGAGCGTCGCTATTAATAATCTTCTGCGCTTAGATAATACTGGTATGAAAAACACATTTGCGTGCGTGTCACGTACAATATCTTGTAGCACGGAGAGGCACACGATTATTAATTGATGCAATAAGTACAAGGTTGATCGTTCGCGCGATGAAAATATAATCGAGTTAAAGAGAAAGAACTCAAAGAAGTCTTGACAGATCAACTTCGAAATATAAAATCCTGAGTTTCTGTTACTTCAAACAGATTTTAGCAACGATTATAATAAATTTAATTTACACGTTAAAAATATTATTTTGTTTCGTCTCAAAATATTCACATAAGGAATTGCTCTAGACCGAAATTTTATTAAAATAAAAATTATTATGTTAATAAAAATTATATAAAATATTATTATAATAAATAAAAATCATCCTCTCTTTGATAGATGCAAAATTCTTATGATTGTGAATAATTTGTTATTCGGTGTTTCCTTTTGAATGATTCAAATTATTAAAAAAAAAAAAATCAAATATATCCAACACTAAAATTAAAATATTGCACAAATATTTACGAAGGAAGATCGTTTTATTATTCATTTATACTTTTCTTTCGTTTCTTTTTGTATTGCGATTGTATTGGTCATAGAAAACCATCCTGTTACCAGGTATTCATGAGGTAGAACGCGCGCGAACGCGACGAACCGAACGATATTTCCATGAAAGATAACGCCGGCTCATTCAAATTTCAAATTTTCCAAATGACGTCGCCGTCGGCGGCGCAACGCGCACCGGCTGGAATTACAATACTTCATCGTAGACAAAGCCGCAGAACGAGCCGATACACCCGTTGTTGACGAAAGCAACGAGTAGATAGCAGGTACACATATATCATGAATATTCACTTATGCATATATTGCGCTATCGAGGACACATCAAAGAGTTTAATATAGAGTCGTGTTTTCGCGACTTTTGCTATTACGAGTTACATTAGTTCTCGGTGAAAATTACTAACTAAAGGTTTCTTCGTTTTGACATGTGTTTCCGATCCGTTTTATCTCCTTAGCCACCATTTATAAGAGATATTTCTCAAAAATATATCTCTCATTTCTCGCGGAAGAAAAATACGCATCTCTTTTGCTACATTACGATATACGTATACAATGCAGATTTTAAAAAATAAAATGGTAAAAATATATATATATGCTTTTTGCAACTCGTTGAATAAAATCAATTTTGTCACAAAACTGAAAAAATAAATGTAACGATAACATTTTCGTTTCTCACGACAATATTTTCCGCTCTATGATGCTTTTCACGATTGTTTCCCTACGATATTTGCCTTCGACTAAACGAGTACCGTCATTCTCGAAAAGTTATAAGCATGCTTTTAGCATGACCACATGGGCGTTTCTTACTCGAAAGTCTTTTCATCCCGGCAGAATTGGTAGATTCGAGTTTCCGCGGGTGCGGAAATTGCGGGAATCGCAATAAAGGTTTCTTGCCGAAGTTCGTTCCGACTGTAACGTGTTTGAGACTATTGCAATTAGACGTCGGCAAAATCCTAATTGCGCTCAGAGTTCGCGAATACACCGGGAAGTTTAATGTATTGACTTAAGGTCTATCAGAATACGTTGCCAATTTAATGTAAACTCCATCTCAGATACTGGAAATAATGCGCTGGAAAAATAAAGTGTAAAGATAAATTATCACCAAGATATAATAGACTTGCATGAAATTATATCTTATAAAAAAATAAAATTGTTTTTAATATAATAATATTAGTTTATAAAAGTGTAAATTAAGAATTCTTATGTGATATATTCAATAGCAATGAATGCGAAAGATATTATTTTCTAGGTGCGATAATAATGCATCCTTTTTTCGCAAAAACATTATTCATTCAGACTTAGAATTAGATGACACATTGCAGTCACGGACACCTCGATCGCTCACAACTGTCACGTAAAAAAAAAAAAAAGGTTCCGTTATAAAATGTTTCGTGATATGTATCAAAAAAGCGTCATTGATAAATCACTCGAAATTTATAACTGACGTCACGATAAACGCTTACACGGCGGCGAACGCGAGAATTTCAAATCGCGTCACAAAACTCGTTTTGAATCAAAACATACAAGATGTCATTCTGATCTGTCACATATTTTACGTTGTATAAAAGGTAATATTTTCGTAAAACTGTAGAATCTGGAAGCCATAAAGTTATCTTCCTAGAAAAGTTTGTAGTTTGTCTTAATAAAATGAATTTTAAATTTGCATTAAAATCGACAATAAGTTAAAGTCGACAATAAAATAAAATGTGACTTGTTCAAATTTTATATATATATATATATATATATATTCAATTTAAATAATTTAAATAACTAGAGTAAGTTACTACATCTCCCTCCCATAAAAACTGTATAAATATGATGTCTTACGAGCATTATACAAGAAAATAATTTTCGTTTATATAAGCGCAAAGCTCACAGCACGAATATATACGATTATCGATCCAACAAACTCTTCTAAATATATTAGACTTTCTGGAAATAAGATTTTTTCACAAACAAATGACACACTGCATCATAGTGAAATTCCAATAATTCTCATGATAATAATTGCGAATAAGAATCCACTTCACGTGGAATGCCGCAATTTCAAACTTTCCCGAGTAAAGTTTTTCAATGAAATTGAAAATTTTATACTATTATTTTCCAACGATAATTGGTCGCATACGCATTTGTTGTGAAATTGGTTTCCAGCATAACAAGCGCAATTTCAAACACGCGCAGCGCACAGCGGTCCGATTTCGCATTTATTTCTATATTTCTTCGTATACTTATCATCATTTATTTCGTTAATGAGAGAGCGATATATTGCAGTATGTCCGTGTAATTTTCCGTTTCACCGTCATTTCATATTATATTTATTTAAATTAAATATGAACTAGATATGCAAGACGACGTAAAAATTGCAAGAATATTTATTTGATACTTTTAAACTGTATACTGTTTTTTCTTTCCTTCATAATGTAATAAAATGTATAAAATCAATTTTATAATTACTTATTCATTTTATATCCTTATTTTATTAACTTTATTTCATATCTCTCTTTCTGTCCTTTTTTTGTTTTTGTAATTATAAAATATATATTTTATATTATATGCAGATTTTTCTCTTCAATTTACATAAAAAGTATTTCTTTTTAATATTTACATTGTTTTGTGCATTTCCAATTTGTAAATATATATACTTTTTCTCGTTCAAAAACTTTTCAAGTTAAAGTTATAATTTTGTATTTTTAATTTAAGAAAAATAAATTCTTTAAAGAAAAAAATAAATAGCAGCATTATGTTTCGAGAAAAAAAGAGAGAATATCGTATCGCCCAATGATAAACGTCTATGCACGTCGAATGTATTTTTCGTAACATCGACGAGATAAAGTTTGAAAAAATCGCGAGAAAAGTCAGAACGGATGAACTTTGCACTTTGCAGGCAAGAAATATGAAACGAACGTCAATCAGTTCTGATTGCTACGATATATTCGCTCGTTTATTGCCAGAAGAAACGATGCATTAGGTCAAAGATTTTTGCCGTATCTTCAGACACGGCGGTATATATTTTAGAAAATAATCGCCTCGATCTATCTACTAGATTAATTAAAACGAGAAAATTTGGATTTTTATTTTAATTTAGCTTGTTTATACGATTAAGTTTACATATCAAATCTAAGATGCAAGGATAACTGTGTCTATGTATAATTACACAAATTATATATATATATACACACACATGTGCATACATTTCATAGAAAGTGCGTGGCAATCAATGAAAAAGTAAAAATAAATCACCATTGATTGCGCAACAGTTATTAGAGCGTTAACATCCTACATCTTGGATACGATAAAAATTGTTTCCTGTATATTACAATAACTATCATTTTTTTTCCACATACTTTTTTATATATATTTAAAATTAAACAAAAATATAAATCATAAAGATAATTTATTGAGTTATATGTCAGATTTAACCAACCAACCCAAATTAAACCAATCCAATAATTAAAATTCAGAAATTAAAACTAAAACTTGTAAAAAGTTTTTAAATAATTTCATTGTTTCACTATTATTTAAATATTATTTTAATAAAAGATATATTAGACTCTTTGTATTTTTTTATTATTTTATTATTACTTTATATTACTTTATTTTACTTTATATTATATATATTATTTTTTTAAATCAAAATTTTAATGATTCAAGTTTCCAAACAGAAAAATTAATTTAAAATAAACTACAAAGCATCGTCGAATTATTTCTGAATGTCGCATATTCGAGCTATGCAGATATTACGAGGTAAGAGAACCGAATGAGAGAAACGATAAAACGATATGTCGTGTATATATATATATATATATATATGTACGTGTTGTAACGATACTTCCTTTACCACCGATAGAAGAACAGTACTTCTCCAGGGAAGCGAAATTGGATCCGACGTTAACTTCAATGGAAGATTCTCCGAGCTTCTTTGAGGTGACGACAGGATTAAAGATAATGCAGAGTAACCTGCAGTTATTCAAATGCTTCCATACAAACTCGGGATATATAATCTCATTACGAATAAGATACTTTGAGACATTCTCTCGAGATTCTTCAAAGAATCGGAATCAATGAGAAGCTGTATTATTCCTTACAAGAAAACTGTCTCCTGTTGCGATATAACACAAATGCTCGAGTCACAATTGGTGGAATTATTGTAGCGAGAGTGGTACAAGCCTGTAATTTACTTTCAAGTAAACTTTGAATAAGTATATTTTAAGAATCTTACAAATTATGAGTTCATTTCGTTCTTGCTTTCAATTGCTATCTATTTAAATCCAGAAAAAATAAAAATTAAGTTAAAGTTAAAACTAAAAATTTATATAGTATCTTATGTGAAATATATTAAATCAGAAGAAAAATATGTAATTTAATATATTTTAATGATTTTATATATTTCTAATATTTTATAAAGTTAATTATAATAATTTCAAATTTTCCAATATTTCGATACAAAATACTTTTTAAAACAATTTACAATACTGTTAAAATTGAAGATACCAGTATATTTGTTCTGAATATAAAGCATCAAGAAAACAATATTGCCTTCATTGTTGTTTTTTCTTCTTTAAGCTCGCTTTCGGAAAGAATTCTACTTTGATGTTAGGAGAAATACTTGGATGTATTTCTACGAACGGATCCCATTCGATCTCCAGTTGTCGATTGTCTTGAAATAGAAAACACAGTCAGACATGTGTGAGTAAAAGTACATCGTGGTTTATCAATACTCATTTTCATCAAGCCGAGTTATTCGCTTATATCTGTTCTATATTTTTCGATGCTTTCAGAAAATCGATTGAAACCGTCTGATCAAATTTCGTGTGCAATAATTCTTTCATATAACATAGTTTATATGTCATAAGTTGTTATGATAAAAAACGAGAAGAAAATTGAATATTCTACATGTTATAGCATATTCGACATTGTGGAATGCTATCGGCACTCGCTGTTATTGCACTAAATATCTAATTAACCTTCTGATGCGCTTTATGAACTTCGTACATTGAAATATCAAAGTGAATAATCTGTGGGCGGATTGTAATTATCTTTTAAAAACTTAATCAATTCTCTCAGTCTAGTAATTTTGAACTGATACCTTAACGAATAATCTCAGGTAATATTAACGAAAACCCCAGGTAATATTTATATTTCAATGACAAACTCTGAAATTAAAAAAATCCTATTAGAGTTCCCGTTAATTAAAGGAAAATTATTAATCCAATTCTCCCCAGTCTAAATTTCAATTTATTAAAATCATTAAAATTTTCATCCTGAAGTAAAACTATCGCTGTCCGATTTAATTCACAAGAATTGATAAAGCGCATCGCTGCAAAAGTTTTAAGTTAAAATCGAACTCGTTCGCACAAAGTCTCTCTCTAACTTGACTCCAAAAAAGATGGCCAATCGGATAAAATTATCGATTTATTCTCAGTTTATAAAAGTCACCGCATAATCTTTCCAATCATGGAGAAATAACAATTCCAAAGCAATCTTCAACATTGTGGACCATCTCCCCAGATACATAAAGCAACTCAATCTTCGATTTTTCCGCACCGCCTGACGACAATCCGCGAAGCGCCAGTCAATTCGTCGTTGTAGTGTAGTCGTCGTCGTCGTCGTCGTCGTCGTCTACGAGACACAGGTGCGCGCAATGAACCCAAAATTACGGTACGGCGACGACAGCTATCGTTTCGTCGTCGTATTCTTCTTTGCCCCTGGTATCGGATTCCGTCTCACGGTTGGTGGAATTCGCCAACTTTAACGAGGCAACTTGGAAAGTGCTACGAGCGCAAAGCGGAACTGTGTCCCTCTCCCTCTCTCTATTGGATTTCAGTTATCGAGCGTTTCGTGCGGCTTCCTCCATTCGGCTTTTACGAGTAAAACGTAATCTCAGATCGTGTGCGTTCGAAATATTCTCTCCCGGGACACGTATTGCCAGCCATAAAGTCCGCTCTTCCCACCCCTCTATCCGTGTAGAATTTAATTTTTCAATTGAAAGCGGATTTTTATCATTCGTCCACTAGATCGTTTATCTGGAGCGCGACGCAATTGGAAAAATTCGTCATGCATCTGCATTCATCGCGTAAATCCATATCCGAACAGCGCTCACAGAGACGTAAATTTAAAAAGTTATGTTCGGAAGAAGTCCGCAAAATTCACAAAGCGTCGCCTTACGGTCATGAATTAATTCCATTGTAATAATATAAAGTGCAGTGGCAAAGGATATTATTTTTGCCGAAGCTTTTTACCGAAGCAAAACAAAGCGATGTGGAGTGCTTTTATCGGATAACGCTTTTGCGGACGCAAAGTGCTATTATTAATTAGAGGAAGCCCAAGGAAGACCATCTAAAGCCATCAGAGCGCCTCCTTTTTCTCATGTCGGCCTATTCTCGGCTCCTAAAGGAAATTAATCGACGAGACGGGGAGGAATTTAAGAAAGTCGATTTTTAACGACTGTCGGGCACTCTTCGTTAATAATCCCCGCGAAGAGTGCCCTTAAGCAAACTTTAATCCGTCTATATAACCATCACGCTGCACCGGACGTCGTGTCTTATGAACCGAAAGACCAAGACGAAGATGACTCTTGGGCGTCGCTTATCTCCGCAAGAAAAAACTTCCGCGTTCGTTATCGGTACGGGGAATCAAATTTAAATTATATCTCGTCCCACATCTTTTCTCGCGTAGTGTGTCCGAATGCAAAAACTCGTAATTGAGTCACAAATTTTATTCATTCAAAAGTCTCATGTTAAAAAAATATTCATTCATATATCCATTCGAAACTGTGAGTTTCGAATGGATATATGAATGAATATTTTTTTAACATGAGACTTTTGAATGAATAAAATTTGTGACTCAATTACGAGTTTTTGCATTTTTCCAAAAATATTTGCTTATGAATACTTTATGACTATTTAAATTTCTTAATTTTATTTATGTTCATCCAAACAAAATGTAAAAAAAGTTCCAATAAGCAATCGTTGCTTCTGAATCACAACACATTATTTAATACATTCCCCAAAAGTATCAGCAATAGCTTTTATTTTCTTCTTGGTACAATCATTTTCCAAACTTTAATCAAGGCAGAATGTAGCTTTACAAATTGCATCAGCAGTTAAGATTACGATCATAAACAAATCAAAATCATAAGAAAATACATGTTCTATAGATACGTTATAAGTACCAGAAGCTGACAAATAGTTTCAGGCCCTTGCTAAGAGTAGAGCCGAATGAGAAAAAGTACGAAATCGAAAATATTCGTAATCATATTCACAAATATATTTATTCAAATCTTTTCTAAAAAAGGCATGTTAAATCGATTACTCGCATATATCGAAATATTGTTGCCGCTTTTCCGCGATGCCGATTAGTTCTCTAGCTGCGCTTGCTTCGTGAGCGACTGTCATTGCATATTTTGACAGTTGTGTACCGAAGGGTTAATAGTGTAATAGTAATAGTGTAATATAAATTGCATTTATTCAAGTATAATTAAAAGAAACTACATAGCGCGTCTGTAATGTCTAGCCAAATAAAAAGGATTTATTCATTTCTCATAAATACAAAAAAATTGTATTCGTATTCATTATTCATTCATTTATTCGAATATTACATATATTCATCGGACACTACTCTCACATGTTTCTCCGTTCAATTTAAGAATTGTAAAAAGGTACTGTTTTCAGAGCCCCTTTCTCTTTCTCTTTCTTCCTCTCGTTATTTTCATAAAGATTGTTTATGCGTAAAAATATTTCTTTTTCAAGTAAAAACGCTGACTACGTATATCGAAATTCGATATGTGTATGAAAGGTACATACCTTTATTTTTCCAGTTTTATCCTCTGAAGACATTTTAACTTATTTTCGCAAAGAATTTCATTTTCGAATTGACATAAGTGACGAACAAATATTCCGTTACTTTCAAATTCTTTTCCGTAAGAAAAAGTATATATTCGAGTGCTAACAGCAAGACTAATATTTACCCGATCTTCAAACGTTACACAGTATTTAGCCAGAGCGTATAATCGTATGCTAATAATGCAGATCTACTATCCAGTGATAGTTCTCATCAGGAACGCATTAATGCGCACAGATAATAACTAGCTGGCACTAAACTATCATTTTGAATCGATTAGCATACGAATGATCAATATTTACCGAACAAATGAAACGCGTGGACGACAAAGGGAAGAGAATCGATATAAATTACAAATAAATGCAAAACAATTACAAATGATCAAATATACGGCTATCAAACAAAACTAACAGATACATGCAGATAAAAATACACGCAGTGCATCTATATTGAAGAAATTTAACCCGTTCCGTACAAATGGGGATATTTCAAGTCTGATCGATTTCTATCCATGAAAATTTCTCGTAACTTTGAAAGGTCCCCCCTCCACTCCTTATATTTTATCTTTTTCTAAAATAAAGTACAAACATTTATTCTTCTCTACAAACTTGAAAGTATATTTATGAAAGTGTATTTTTGTAGATTTTTTTAATCACTTTAAATAGATGAAACAGTGGCCAGAATATCTCCATTTGTGCCATTTTTCACATGTTTTTGTAAGAGTTAAGTCTAATTACTATAAAAGTTTGTTTCTCATTAATAAGAATAGATTTGAATTTTATTTAAATTGTATCATTTGAATAATTCTTTCACATGTGTATCAAACTGTTCTGGCGAATTTCTTTTCGACTGATTAAAGCGCGTTTAAACCTGTGCGAATTCGATTTGAGCTATATCTGACAGACGGACTCGTTGACACATCCGCCGACATAATCTGAGATCTAACATGTATCGAGCTAATAAAACACGACAGCTTCAGTAGCGCGTAGTATCTTAATTAAACGGTGAAACTCGAATAGAAACTGCCACCGATTTATGAGAAATTCAAACAATAATGTGTTGTTCTGTAAAAGCCGCGTTTTACCATCATCACGTAAACGAAGGTTCGAAAAAAACGATCCGCAGTTTGACCGCCGATCGAAACGCGAAATGTGCCGTTGTCAGCATTTTTTCTTTCTTTTTTTCTGAATAACGTGCGACCGTAAGTGAATTCTCAAATGAACGAATGTCGATACGGAAGGGCTCGTCTTATTTCGACGGTTAATCGTTCAAGTGTCGTGATGAGTTCGCGGCATCCCGTTGTCCGCAAAAGATTGAAATTGTTCAACATGTGATCTAGTGTCTAAACAGAAGAGTGCCCTTTTGGTCAACACATTAATACTGAAATAATATGGTATAAAGCATATATTGGGAAAGTTGAAGTGGCTCGACATTCCGGTTGACATTTAAAGTGCCTAATGTTATTCCAGTTAAAATACATTTTCTATCGAATATTCTATTGGAGTATATCAATTTAAAATTTATATATTACACACAACTACTTATTCTATACAATTACATATAATTCTATGATCAATTATACTTATTAATGACTTAACATACATTTATTATATTATATTTATTATATATATCATTAATAACTCATCAAAAACATTAAATTGTTAATGTATACGCATTGTACAGCGTTTGACTCTTCTTTGCTCTCTTGTTCCATTATTTTATATAAAAAATTTATCAGAAAATTAATTAGAAGAAACGAGATGTAGTTAATTAAAAAATTAAACAGCGCCAGTCTTTAAAAAATTCAAATTTAACATATATCGCATATCCTGAAATGAGAGCACAAATGTAACTGTTCGCCAGTTGATACGAGTAAATCGTCTTAATCCTATACATATATTCCGAAAGGATCAAGACTACTGATCCTATCGGGCTCTCGAAAGAGGTCTGCGATTCCGGTATCGGTCACCATATTTTGATACACAATGACCGTAATCCGGTTAGTGTGAATCAGCAAAGACTGAAATAGCACTCCCGATAGATTCGGAACGGCAGATAGAGCGTAGAGGTCGTGGCAAAATGTTTCGAGCAAAAGCGGATGACACGATCGAGATCGCGTGACCGCCGCGCAATGTCGACATAAATTATTTATGAATTACAGCGCCCGGTCATCCCGGTGCGAGTGTGGGCGAGTGAGATCTGAGGGATCATGCACGCGTGCGCACGTATGTACGTATGTATGAGTGTGCTTCGTGCATGCTTCGTGCAGGGTGACTTGTAGAAGCCGTGTTCTTGAAGGTAATGTTCATCATCATGTGCCCGCAATGATACTCGATCAAAAAGGAGGAAGAGGAGAAGAAGGGAGAAGAGGGGAAAGAGGAAACTTTTCTCAGATAGACGTGTGGGAATTTGTGAAACACGGCGACAAACTTTCTCCATAAGTTAATCCCCGAGAGAGTGGCGAATGCACGAAGAATGCTAACTTCACACGTCTTTCGTCAATCGCTATCAGCCACGGATTTCCTGTATCGGTAAATATAGTGGTAATAGCGATAAAATTGTTTAGTTAATGTTCAAAGCAATTCAGAATTGATACCTCAGCTACTTTTCAATTAGAAGAATGAGAAGAAAGTATAAGGGATATGTTATTCGATCATAGTTGCAATTCAATCTTGTATCAACGAAAATTTGTTTGAGAATTAGAGTTTTAACATTAAAAGTAGATATGTGATAAAAATCATTTGTTAAATTTGACTGAGCAATTCTCGATCATTAATGATTCTTATTAGCAATTCATAATAATTGCTCAATGAAATTTTGACAGATTATTCCTGTCAGAAACAGAGTCTACTCATGAGTGAAACGTGCACATGCGACTTTTTAAGAATCGCGAAACGATAACGTGAAGCACAATTTCATAAATACGATTAATTGTAACAAAATTGTAACAGAGAAAAGATAATTACGCGATAATAACGCGATGTGATTTATCGCAAATTGCACCGAATGCAGGCACGAAATAGCACTTAGAAGGCGTGGAATCAGCACGATTATGGCACGGCATAACGTTACTTACAAGTATATTATAAAAATACTCATTGTTAATCGCGATAGAGAGAGAGAGATAAAGCATCTCTACGAATCGTGCACGCAATTTTTTCATGCTCGGAGAAACACGTCGCGATTGTCTCAAAAGAAACGACCGTGTAACTTTTGCTTGATTAAATTAAGAGCCGCAGTTTGGAAAGATGGAAATCTCTCGAAAGCACATTACGCGATTTATACACAATTTACATTCCTTTCCGGTCTTTATTTAATGCGAGATTTTTCCGTATCGCTGCGTCCAATATAACAACGTTATTCCCTCGCGGAATGTTTTCACCACGAAAGATTTATCGACACCGTCTCTTCGGTCGTTGTAAAAAAAAAAAGGAGAGAAGCTCACACAAAAAATTTTATCTAGAGAAAATGTTCTAAAACTCGCTGGACCGAACGACAGATGCCGGCGCGTTGTTTTATTCGCGCTTTAATCTCCAGATTTGTGCTTCTGGATTCGCGCTGCGAAAAAACTGTAGAGTCCTCGTGAAATGTAAACGCAACGCAGCAAGAAAAGAAATATTCCGCTCGTTGTGTGCAATACAATGGCATATTTTGTCAAGCGACGGCTTCGACGCGCGTTTCAATTTGTTACGACAAAGAACGTCTGTTTCGCACGTCGGGCACTAATTACAACTTAAATTAGACAGGTTCCTTGACAATGAATGCAAGAATACGTATGCAATATTTCTGTCGCGAAATTATAGAAGTAAAATAAATCGTCAACTACGAATCGCAGCGAGAATCAAGTAACTGTGAACTAATTAAAATTCTGGCATAATAACGCCATAATTATTCTTTCATATCTAGCATGAATCTATTAAATCTAATGTAAGATTTAAGATGTTTGCTGCGGATTAACACTAAATCCACAAAATGTTTATCATACATTTTCAAATTCATATAAAGAGGCTCCAATTGTCAATACAGAGACTCCATTCTGTAAATATAGGGAAAAATGATCAACATTATTTACGACAGCGATAAAACAATCGGCGAATTACTCAAATTCGAAGGCGAATTAACTATTCGTTATCAGCAGTTCGCATTGCCAGCATGAGCTATTTTTCGTTCCACGATATATATACGGGGTGATTTCTATCGGAACGGAGTCGGACTATTACGCGCAGGTAGAATGGGGAATTGGAACGAGCAGATTCGTTCGAATGGACCGACCGTACTACAATCGGGCCTGGATTTTCTCCAAGACGAGGACTTTCGTCGGCCGGGCAAAAAGAAGAAGAAAAACGAAAAACGGGAGAAAAGTTTCCCGTCCTCGGTGAAAACCGTCGGACAGGTATTAAGAAACCACTCGTCGCGATCGTACGAACTTTGCCGTGCCATTTCGAAGATTGGATTCTTATTGAGGATTTCATCGTATCAATCGTCGTTTTCTGGCGACGACGAGTCCTTCCGCGATCCGATCGGGGACGCCTGTCGATCTCCGATATAAGCGTGACATGGAAAAGATTGTATGAAAAACAAGCATCTAAATCCTAGATGCCTGGCAATGTTCGACATTCGACGCAAAAATTCAATGCGCTTTCAAAGAAAACTAAATTTGTCAAAATATTTTATTCACAACTGTCAATTTTACCGTTATATATTTTACTCCCCTTTTTAAACTTTTGACACAATAAATGTTTTTGTTTCCTTATAAATACTTTAAATAATTTCTTATACTTTTTTAAATCAGTATCCGTGTAAATTAAAATTGTAAAAGTAACCGTTTAATTGAAGAAGCAAAACGTTTAAGTGTAATTTATTTCAAGCTGCCAAAAAAATATTTGTTATATTTCCAAATTTTTACTTGAATTTATGCAAAAGCTTAATAATTTAGGAATAATTAGGAATAACGTGAAAAAATCATACTCACTTTAATAAGGAAGCAAAACGTCCACCTGCCTCAGATGTGGTCTTTTTCTACCTGAAAAAAACAAATGCAAATGAATAAAATGCAAATGATGAAAAAGACAAACATGCAAATATAAAATGTTTTTATTTATGACATTATATAAATATGATGCAAAACAAATTGCTTGAAAACGTATATTTTGTTATTCAACTAATAATTATATTTTACAACTACGGATAAATAACTTAAATTTCACCGATTATACAAGTTCTGCGACAGAATCAAGAGTTCTCCAAAATAACAAAAGCAATTATTTTCGAAATTATTTTTCGTTAATTTTTTTATTTTATCATTATTTTATCGCAAAATATTTGATCTATGCAATATCCTCATAAGTACGCAATATAAAAATCATTATTTTTGCGCAAAATATTTAATTATTTAATCAATTATACTCGATAAAACATATAATATACAATAAAATATTCGTTTATCGATATCTTAAAAATCGAAATACAGAAAATGACAAATAATTTTAGGGAAGGAATAAACTACTTTTTAATTCGATTGTTAGATTACATAATAACCCAGTCGACAATTTTTTCTCTTATATACTGTCGTTAATTCTTATGATTAGAATGCGAAACCGCGGATTAGAATAGAATGACGGACAATGTCCGAAGGACGAGGTGATTCCACCGGCGGGAAAAATTGCGAATAAATTGCAGTTGTAAATGCGCGCTATCGTTGCATTATTATGCCACTTTCGCATGGCATGACTCGTGCGAAATAACGCCGCTTAACACATACAGCAGCGAAATAGCGCTTGTGCGCGCGTGTGAAAAAAAGATTTTAATAAAGCACAACAAATTCAAGATTCACGATGTAAAAATGACTTGGAATGACGAACTGAAACATAATGGAATAAGATAGAATGTGGAAATTGTATGTTCTAGAATTATTTCAGAGTAAAATTTAAAAAAAGTAAAATTTAATTAAATTGCACATTAAATGTGTGTGTGTGTGTGTGTGTGTGTGTGTGTGTGTGTGTGTGTGTGTGTGTGTAATAACAAAATTAAATATAATAAAATTTTGTATTCGTACACGAAAAAAACAATTTTACTTTTAAAGAATCTAAAATTTTGCTAAAAACTAATTTTGTTGGACCATCAAAATAATTTTGTTAGAACCTTAAAAATAATAAATAATATTGCGAAAAATTTTGATATTCTAGCAATTAGTTTGAGCACTCTATAATTATTGTGATAGTTCAATAAAATTATTTTTTTAATCTGTATCCAGCTAAAATTCTAGATCTTTCAGAAAAATCGTTCTTTCCGTGTATATCATTTTGAATAGAGCGATGATGTTTAAAGGAAACAAAATGAATTATAGCTGTAATGCCAGCGATATGATAATGATTGAGCAGTAAAGCGCAACGAGGAAGCACGCGAAAAAAATCGAACGTAAGGATGATGACAATGCAGGCGAGCTATTTTTTCCGCAGTACCGCCTACACGACGATCTATATTTTGAACAGGGAAAAGTAAACGCACGGTAAATGCCCCGGATTTATACGAGGAATACGAGTTACACAGAACCATTTATAGAGTCAATAAAATTTATTTGCCAGACGAATAGCGCTTACCTCCTACTTTTGATAGATTATATGAAACCCTTCCACGTATCTCTAATAAATTTATAGAATCGAAAAAGTACGAATATTCGTGCTTTGACATGACCTGAATACATAAATTCTTAACGTACGGATATTAAATTTTTTTCATGATATACCGATAGAATTTCCTATAACTCTTTTTAACGAAAAAAGGATATATATATTAAAAAAAGTTAAAGCCGCTACTTTCATGAAAATGCAAAATCTCAAATATTTAATTAAAAAACTTGCAAAGATTTAAATTTATTTCTGCATATTTAAATATCGTAAGATCGAAAAATAAATGACTGAAACACGAGGATCAATTCATTTTGGTTTAAAAAGGAATTCCTGTTTCTCAAGTACACCCAAAACCCGGACTAATGCGATTCTCTCGCACTACATGAACGCATCCTGGCGATGCGATGCGTCCCTTGTCGCAGGCAGATTCAATTAAACGTCGGGCATCACAGACAACCCGGTGCGGGAGTATCGGTTCAGACTTCGATTTTCGGCGACAGTACATTACCGAACAAAAGTCCCAGTTACGTTTAATCAAAGCGATTCTCCAAAATTCTTTCAACAAAAGCGTGAGAAATAGAAAACCATATTGGATCTTCCAGGCTCGACGCATGCAATTTCAGTCGCAAATATATGTCTGAGAGAACAGATGTGTGTGTGTGTGTGTGTGTGTGTATGTGTTTAAAGAGTCACAAAGATAGATTTTTCCTTAATTTCCTCTCAATAAAAAATCAATTGTTTAATAATTACACGGAAAGAACGATTTTGCTGAAGGGTTTAAAATTTTGCTGGATACAAATCTGAAAATAATTTTGTTACATCATCAAAATAATTTTGTTGGAACTTTAAAAAACTTTAAAAATAATGAACAATAATGCAAAAAGTTTTCTAGCAATTAGTTTAATTAGTTTAATTCTATATAATTTTAATAGTTTGACAAAATTATTTTTCTAATTTGTATCCAGCTAAAATTTTAGATCTTTCAGCAAAACCGTGTACATTCAAAGTCTTAGTAATAATTATGGAGAGCAAACTAATTAGAGACTTGGAAATTATAACAGAACAGGATGGTGACGACGACAGTTTTCGGATAAATGATACTTCTTGCTCACAATCGCGCATCAATTTTTAACCAGCTAAATTCGCTTTTCACTTTTGATGTGTTCTCTTTTTTATGCTTCCGATCAAGGATTTACGAGCCATTTCGATTTGGCGATATTGCGAATAGGGAAAGAGAAGATGGACGAGGAAACGAATATATATCTTTTTATTGCGACTTTGTTTTAATGGACGAATCAATGGGGGACAGTATGTGATAAACAAATAGATCTTGGACAGGAAATTCGATTCGAGAAGTCGTATCGACGCGTTTTATTCATGGCGATCGATTCTGAATGTCGAAGAGACCTTCATTCACGTGTTTTATCGCGTAATCAAGCCAAAAGCAAAATCTACGATCTTCAAGCTTTCCCTCCCTCTTTTTCCGCCATTTCTCTCTCTCGCTATCCGAGTAGAGAAAGAGATAGAGACTAGCTAAACGAGATCTCCGTTACACGTTTCAAATCGCTCCTAAACCTCACTCTTTGAGTAAATGTGATAGTGTGAAAAACGCAAATCATCCTTGAGAATTATTTCATAATCGTGAATCACTGCGATCGAAAAATATATCCGCCTATAAAAATATATATAGAATAAAAAATTTTCTATAAAATTTCCATTTTCATTTTCGTATTAATCTGTGGATTGAGTTTAATGAAATCAATTTTTCATAAACGTAAACACGACAAAATCATTTAACATTAATATTATATATTCAGCGCATCATAATATTAACTTAGAAACTATATGATAACGTGAAACTATTAAATTAATGGCAATTTTTATCACAATTTTCATAGAAAATATTTAAAATTATTTGCGAACAAATATTTCCTTGAAATTTAATAATACGAATAATGTATTAGTCAATACTTTCAATATTCAATACTTGCTACTTTTTATATACATTTCTTTCTTCATGTCATTATCTTAAACAGTCTATTTCATTCGGTTCGTGTTTGCAATACCGTGTATGTCAGGGATATGTCTACCCTTGGATACGACTCGACGAAATCGAATTATCGTTCGCTTTATCCGCAGCTTCCGCCGTTCGCTCGATGGAACCCGAAAACCCACGAGAGGCATCGGTTATACAGAAGAACGGCTTCCGCCATGTCACAAAGATTGGACCGATTCCAAGTTTCGATTGACCTCCAAAATCGATCGAACACAGAATATGCAGAACCTTTTACTCACGACTTCTCTAACCAATCCAAAGGCAAGCATTTTTTTTTAATAAAATCGCCAAGAAATCAATAATATTTAAAATATGAGCAAGACTAAATTAGAGTGCAGACAAACATAAAAAAAAATTTAATGAACTTAAGAATTATATTTTATGGCTTTAATTGACTGAAATCGATTGTTTAATTAATGTTAAAAATTAATGAATTAACAAAAAATAATATAACAATAAGATATAATAATAAAACCGTAAAATCTCTTAAAAATTAATTTAAAATTGATTCAAAAGATAATTTGATAGATCTAGATCTTACACATCCTGCACTCTCTGTGGATAACGGAACGAAGAAGCGATAGAAGAGATAACTGCATCGCGAAGCAGCGACCTATCAGATGGTAACATCGGCTAACATTTACATGTAGCGGAACAATTGTACGTCATCTCCGCGAGTAAAGTAAAAGTTAGCTTCGTACACGCGCATCATGCATCGACGATTTTGGATTAACGGGATGTCTCGAAGCCATTGGAACGTAGATTCGCGTTATTATTCCTGTAATATAAGTTGAATTAAAATCCAAGTTAAAATTTATTCAAATTTGTTCCAGCGATAAAAAATGATTCTGCATTTAAAAATAATTTTTTAAAATAAGAAAAAAAAAACAATCTTGCGCCTCGCATCCTTACGCTTCTCAAATGAAAATAACTGAAATTTAGCCAATACGTTTGTCTCTACTACTTTGCACATTTCTACGTGCAATAAAATAATATGGTAAGTATCTGATAGACTCTCACGCACGACTATTTATAGCTATTTAATGGCGATTATACGAACAAACTTAGTAACGCGAATTATCGCGTTACGTGCCTGCGAACGCGACGCGATGACAGACGGCACGAAATGCCGAGTATATTGCGCACGGTATAATCGTACATTGTAAATAACTCCTTTTAAATACACTATATATATGTGACGACGATGGTGGACGGAGTTATTTCGCGAACGCACGGATCGCGTGTGCGTTTACGATGCCTACGGCGAAGTCCAGATAACAAAATCCACTTAATGTTAATCGGAAACACCGTGTTCGTAGTCGTAAAAGCGTTGTCTCATTAACACCATGAATCGTTCGATACGTCCACTTCTAATAAAAATCACCTTTATCGACTTGAGGAAACTGAACTTTGGAATCACAAAATTGGATCACATATGAAAACGTATTTTGCGTTAAATCTCTCTACCTTTTAATCTTTTTATTTAAATTAAATAAGATTACAGATAAAGATAAGATATAGAGATAAAATATATCGAAAAAAATTTCGCTAGGCCTTTTTAATTATATAATGCATTTCGTATCCTTGGGAATTATCTAAAAGTCTAAAAGAGATTACATGGAAAGAACGGGTTTGCTGAAAGAACTAAAATTTTAGTTTGGATACAGATCAAAATAATTTGATTGAACTATCAAAAATACTCTAACTAGTTGCTAGAATATTAAGACTTTTTGCAGTATTGCTCATTATTTTTAAGATTCCAACAAAATTATTTTGATGGGTCAACAAAATTATTTTCAAATCTGTAAACCCCTCAAAATTTTAGATCCTTCAGCAAAATCATTCTTTTCGTCTAGATCGCGCGCTTAATCTACTATATATAATATTTTTATATTCCAGATATGTAAAAAAATATATATAAATATTCATATAAAAATATATATAAATATTTATATATTCCAGTTTGAAATTTTTGTATGTTGCACGTTGCACGTTGCACGCACCAAAAAAAAATCTTACCTAACTGTGCCGAAACGTGCAACTTTCGAGTTAATCGGATGGATCGCGGAATTACTATACGACATAAAGAACGCGGTTCGCGCTTATTAAATATCCGGACGCGGCAAGTATGTAAAAAGTTTTTTTATTCGCTTTGCAACACGTATGGCAACTAACTGATCGCGATGCAACGCATCGACGATACGTACGACATCACATCCAGTTTCCTTGATGTGAACCGGTACTCGCGCAACGGCGAGATTAAACTCGGATCGATTCTAAGTTGTCCACCTCGGCACGTGTCAGCCTCATTCGCGTTGCGCAATCCGTGCCTGCCTTGCACAACGCAGACGTGTGTGTATCTCGCTCCGAGAATCTGAATTATCGAATCAACGCGATACGAGGAATACGATATCAAATAGGGTACAATATCCACCACAAGCATGCAGATATAATTAAATCAATTTAAAAATTATACAGGAACGTACGTATAAATGTTGTCTCTTATCTCCCTAGAAGATACAAGAAATGTTAATAACAATATACATAAAAACATTACACAGCATAACAAAAATACACACAACATAAAAAAATATTTTGCAACTTTAAGTTTTAAGAGGCTGTATCATCTGAATGAATAAATAAAACATGCAACTACAAAATTAACCAAAGCTGTTTAAATAAACGGTTATGAGAAAACTAGGTTATTTATAAGTGACTTTTTTTTCAAAAGACGAATATCGATCGTGTTATATAAGATATTGAGACATTATTTTGTTACACTTCTGGTAAAATATAAAAATATGAGGAAAATTTTATTTATCCATTTAATTATCTTTGCAGGAATGAATATATAATAAATTCAGAATAAATTCAGAAGGTCTTTTCGTTCATTATTAAAAACACTAATTAAAATAAAATTAGTCACAAAAATATATTTAATTTTAAAAAATTACGGACATAATTTCCGTAATTAAAAACAGGCTTTTCATCAGTAGTAAAAAAATCTTTTATTTGTACAGAGCATTTCTTTGGAAAAATGGTGTACATTTTGTCACACGGATAAATATATTAACAAAAAAAAAACAAATTTGTGCAGAGTATTTGCGTCAAAGTATCGATGCGTTTAATGAGTTTTGCAATTCTTACACTTTGCGTCAATGACAAAAAATGTATCTACGATACAAGTATTCTACGTTTAATTCAAACTTGAATAGCGAATGCTTCAGCACGAATGTGAAATCGTTGCAAACGCGTTTTTATTCTTTTATTTAACAAGTTTCGCAATTACGCGCGTAACAAATATCCGATTTTAACAGGTTTTTTAAATCCAATCGCGCGTATTTTTTCTGATTGCTTTTTTCGACCGCGATGCGTTCCTGTAAAAATTAAAGCAGCGCACGCGTGGAGGAATGCGATACAATGACTCGTTTAAGAATATCAAATGCCAGCCAGTAGATAATCAATTGCGAATACGTAATGCACAATTAATGGACGATATTGATCGGCATGAGTTTTAAAAAACGTTGCGCAACACCGCAAGGTTTCTTTGAACGCAATTAAGCGAGAATCGCTACGCCATTTTTTCTTTAAAATAACCCAAAAAGATTCGTATCCGTTTTCTCACAGAAGTAAAGTAAAAAAGACCACGGAACAAAAATAAAAAATTGAACGCGCAAAACGTATGAAAAATGTTTGGAAACGTAAATATTTGTACTTTTTTGTATTTTTACATATCTCTTATATGAAATAAAAAAGTCTAAAATAAACTTCTATAATCTTTTTAAAGAAAACTTACATTTTTAATATTAATACTGTTATTTAAATAAGATGAAATATTAGTAATTAAAAAATATTTGATTTTGTAGTTAACTTTTTTAATAGTATAATAAAACTTTCCTTATCTCTAATCGATATTTGATATTATATTTTTTATCTCTATTCGATATATTATTTGTATCACTTTTTACTTCTACCGATCAAAAAAATACAGAACCAAACTATTTTTACAAAAATCTATGTAAAAATATTTTTATATTTACTTGTTTATATAGAATATATACAACTATTTTTGTCAATAACTTATATGTAATCGTTTTGAAAATGGCTTTTTATATTTTTTCATCATTTGACAGCGCTTGTCAAAACTACAAGAATTTAAATCTACACAAAAAAAACAACACATACAGATCCCATTTTTTTCTGCCATGCTCGTGCTTCATCTTTTTGCAGCACGTTTTGCAGTTAGAGAAATAAAGTTGACGTTTCGTAAAAAATATAAAATAGAGAAAAAAGTGGATTATGTTCAAAAAGTTTCAGAAAATCATAACAAGCATGGAATTAAAAGATCACATAAATTTTTCAAATTTCGTGTATTTATTTAAGTCAATGAAAACTACAAGATATCATATTTGAACAGCCCAAGAAAATTGTCTAGCATAACATTTTTCTATTATAACTTCAAAATTATTCCATTTTATCATTCCATTCTATTCTACTCTAATTATTCTATTCATTATATATTCCTCGAAGACTGTATTATTAAAATTGACATCGAGGTTTCTGGAGCATATACCGAATGTAGTTAACGTTAATACTGTGCTACTTGGAGAGTACAATCTGACATTTTTTTCAAATACGTTTCTTGTGAGCTATTCGCATAGTATTCACAGCCGGAAAAAAAACATCGTGCGTATTTATACAGCATGTGAATTATACCGGAAGGTATACTCACTCTTCTTGCTATATTTTCTTAAAAATATACACTGTGTCGTATCAAGATATGCTAAATGAATTCTCGTTGTAGAACCATACTGCATACTATTAATCATAAGTTACTCATTGCCGGCGAAAATATAAAATAAATAAATTCGACGAATAAATACATTTTATCTCGCAGCGAGCAATGACATCCATTTTACGTAATAAATTTTCAAATTTTTACACTAATATAGAATTACGCTTTGACGTAGCAACGCTACGCGATGTACGAAGCTGTTTCTTTTCGAGAATGCCGATCAGCTGCGAACGGTATCATTAATTCAGCAGCTGTAAGATACGTTCCGAGATGAGAAATTCTGGTATCATAGAGATCTGGCATATCAAATGATACGACATAAATTTTTCATTGACTTAAATAAATATACAAAATTTGAAAAATTTATGTGATCTGTTAATTCCATGTTGCGATTTTCTGAAACATTTTTAGACATAATTCATTTTTTTCTCAATTTTATATTTTATATTTTTTGCGAAAAGAAAGCAAGTCTATTTTCATAGCAAAACGTGGTGTTGAAGATTAATACGAACATGATAAAAAAAAAGAGATCTATAAAAAGAGATCTTTTTTGTGTGAAAGATTTGAATACTCATAGCTCTGACAAGCGCTATGTATAATAACAAATGTATAATAACAAAATATAAAAAATCATTCCCAAGAATGATTATATAAGTTATTGACGAAAATAGCTATGACTTGTGTAGATTATATGTATATTATATATTCCACATAAAAGATATGAATATAAAGTATTTTGAATTATAGACATTAGAAATTCTGTTTTCTGATAAGTTCCGATATCTAAATAGATTTTTAATAAACATTCTAGAACTAGAAATAAAAATTTCTAACATCCTATTCAACACAAATGTCCAAAAAAGATTCTAAAGAGTATCTAGAAAACATATATATAACAGGAATATATTTTTAAAATAATTTGTAAAATATACGTGTATGATTCTTTTAAAAGATTTTGCTAAGCTAAGTAATTAAAGAGAGAATAAATATAAAAACTGAAGAACTTACAGAGATAATTAATAATTTAAGTCAGATTAGTACAATCGGTAGTATTTCACAGATTCTCTCAGGAGATTTCTAAGGCGATGCGCCCCTCGAGAACTCGTGTAAAATAGATGGCAATTATAAGACCGCGTAATAAATAGGCGAATTGGTTATTTATTCCTGCCTACAAACTCTCTAAGAGCACGTAAATAAAGTGTACGTACGTGGAATATAAAGTGTAACGTGCTGGCTTACATCGTCGTGTCGGCTGGAAAGTTCAGGCATATTTTAACTACGAGACGTACTGAAACTCCGGACTGAAATACGCGCTTTATTTTCAATATGATTCTCCCTTTCCATTTAATCAACACGTCGGAAAGACGAGAGAAGCGTTCTACTGCAAAGATCGGATAATGAATAGGGATGAAGAAAAGCAAGTCTAATTTAACGTCTCACAGCAGTAGAGCGAGGAGTTTAATATGCAGACTATATTAAAATTAGAATACCCGATTTATCTACATTACAGACGCGATGGTAAAAGATTTGAAGTTAACTCCTCTCTAGCAGAGATTCAATTGGAAACCAACACTGGTCGCAAATTTTCTATTAAAGACTCATTATTTTCATTATCAGTCATTATGCGCGTAATTAAGTCTCGTCATTAAGTTCCGTCGCGTAATTAAGCCACTACACATCAAAGATATATTAATGTGTTTCCTGCCTCGACCTATTTGCGCTGTACGATACGTATGCCATTGACGTGGGAACGTGCGTAAACAATGCGGTCGTATAAGTGCGAAGCAGTGGAGCAGGTGCCGCTACTGCGAATGCCAACGTCGTCTTCATCGTCGTCGTCAATTTAAAGCGACTCGTCGACGTCGACGGGTCGTAATTGGCCCGATAACAATCCGCGATCCGTGAGGCCGGCGGATGCGATTAAACGCGCGCCTGCCATCGTAAGCGAGCCGTGATAAAGCGGACCCGTATGCGGAATAACGATCGCGATCGTGCCATTCCGAAACCCAAACTCGTGCCATTCTGCGAATCGCTCGGTACTTGTGAGACAATGTATTTGAGGCTGCATGACCGAGAACAAAGTCAAATTTCATTCGCAAAGGGAGATATTCGCAGATGGATCGTAATTTAAATCTGGCTTTTTTTCAATATTCTCTATGAGTAAGGATTATATTAATAGATTAAGGCACAAGAATACTTTATAAACTTGTACCATTATATGTAAATAAAGGTTGTACAAAACCATAATTAAAAGTTAATTATGATAAAATATTATGAGCTAATTAGCAAAGGAATAGAATTAAGAATGAATTAAAATTCAAAGATGAACGTGCAAGATTATTCAGTTTATCATTGTATTATAATTAGGTTTTATGTGGAATTTTTAACAAAATTATTTTTTAACAAAACTTTAATTTAAAATTTAGTTGAATATTAAAATCTCATCTTTTCAAAATTAAGAACTCACAATAACAATCAAATTTTAACTAAGAAGAGATCAAATTCAAAAGCTGATACATAAATTACGATTAAAAGAAATAATTTATATCGATTGTTCATAATATTCTTTCCTCGATTAATCTTCCAATAAAATGTCCGAATAATAATATTGCGTTATTAAAAAATCGGATTTTTAATAAATCGGAAAAAGCCTATCGCTTTCAATATCATCTCCAGTTGTGACGTTGCTTTTCCATTCGTTCAGTCGTGTTGAAATCGACAACATACGTAAGGAGCTTACGCTATTTATCCGAGCTAATAAAACGACACAATGCGCAATTTGGTCATCGTCGATGAATGGACGTAAACTCTACAAGATATTTTCCACGACGTGTTCATGATATAATGGAGAACCAGAGCGTGGCTGAATGGTAACGACGATCGTTCTTCGTGACTCGGATTGTACGAGCGCTATGAAAGACGTAAATCGCTATCGTTTGAGCGAGCGCGTGACTTTTATACACGTAAAATGATAGCAAAAAATATCCATCGCGACCACAATACACGTGATATTTCCTCATTTTCTTCGTCTCGTCGGTACGTCCGTTGCAAAATAATTATTTCTCATGAAAAATCTACTTTTCTATGAAGAATGATTAATGATAACAAATATCCCACCTTTTCTCCCTTCATCCTTGTTACGCAAGCATTTCTTCATATGGTTAATCTATTAAAAACTATCCGCCGTTTATGGAACTGTGTCTCAGGTTACTATTTTTCAATATTATGACGAAAACTCTATGTATACATTATCATGGAAAAATTAAACTCTAGAATCATAAAAGATTCTAAAACATTTGTCACTGCAATTGAAAGTGCAGAAGCGAAATGTTGCTTCAAGAAATATCATTGAGAGAGATCTTTGTATTTGAATGAAACCTTTCTGTACTTGAGTTTTAAATCAATATTTCGTTTAAAATTCCACGCTAATTTAATTTGACCACCATTCTCAACAATTTAATCAAGGACTTTAATATCACAAAACAATCGCTTCGCTTTTGGTGCGTCGAATTGAAATGAAATTTGTGCGATGTTCGATGAATCGGAAACAAAGAAGTGACCAAAATCCAACGCACTGCGCACGATTCAAGCGTCGAAACACGCTCGTATATTTTTCGGACGATAACGCACGCGATGGGATAGTTTGGAAAGCATCGGAGAGTGCGCACGCCCGGTAATATCCCCGGGGAAACAATGCTGTGATAAAAAATAATTTACAGGCAAAGAGAGTGATGACTTTGCGCGCCGTGCGTGTGTACATTTCACGCTGACGTTAGTTAGGGGCGTCACGATTTATGACAAGCGCGATGAGTGGCCTGTGTTGCGGTCCATTTACACGAAACGATTATCAGCTTCGACGTACAATATATCGTTATTATTTCGACATGTCTCATTAGAGGGGGAAAAAGGCCAGTTTTCGTAATTATTTAAATGCTTCAAGTATAAACACTTTATCTCAGAAGCACATATTTCAACAAAATGTCTCGCTTTCTCGTTTTACGATCGAAATAAATGAAAGCAACGGAAATAATTTTAAAGCAATCAAACAATTCAATTTTCAATCAAACAATTCTTCAAAATAAATAGCAAAAATTCCACATTAAAAAAGAATACTATGTATTTTATTAATTTACACATAAAATAATTCAAAAAGATAACGAAATAACAGATATTTCGAAACAAAAATCAATATTTGTTTTCAACTAAAAATTTCTAACTAAATTTCAAATTAAAATTCACGAAAGCGAAGTAGATAATTGAATTATGCCGAATAAATATCCTCGTTTCATTTTCTGCACTCATTTCATTTTATCTCTTTCGTATCTGTGTTTACATTTTCAGAAAATTTTATCAATAAAAGGAAGCAAGATAACATTGTTTATAAATGCAAGTACTTTGAGTGTACCGTATAAATCAAAGATATCACGTATTGAGATAAGCGTGACGAGCGTTCTACCAATCAGCGCGACAGGTCACTGGCAGCGCTACACGATCCGTCAGCTTTTATCCTAATAGCCGACTTCTCGCCATCGACGATAGCGTTATCTGTCAATTAGGCAAGCGCGGTGCGCGTTGAGTAGACCGCATACATGTCGCGCCTAATGAGAATTAATCCAATCGTGCATCATCTCATTTTTGATATTCTTGATACTCTGCCCGACGACAATCGATCGTTACTCAATTTTTCTCTGATCGATATTCGCGCGCAGTATCATTGCATAAGGGAAAGAACAAAATGTGAAGACAAAGGTGAGAATAATAAATTGACGAGTCGAGCAAGACGTGACGACTATTGCGATTTATGCGAATTCCTGGCACGATAAAGCGCGAAGCGGAAGAAGACGCTTAAAAGACTAAGTCGGTGCGATAAGCGATGCAAACAATCGCTATGATATTTCTGATTAATGGTATAAAAATAACGTGGTACATATTAACTCTTGATCGGGCAAAGAGGACCAAAGGGTCTCAGAGGATCAAAGAGCGAACATCAACTATCGAAGCTATCGCTATTTTTTAATGTAAAAAATATGCTAAAATGTTGATAGTTAACTCTTTTCCGATTCTGAATAAATCGTTTTCTCTTCGTTTTTGCGTTCTCTTTATTTTTCCAATATTAAAATTTGCATTTTATTTCAAAATTTGACTGAAAAATAATAGAAGGTTTCTGAAGCCCGAACTTCCTGATTGCGTAGATGATGCTTTCTGCCCGATTAAGAGTTACTCGTGATATCATTTCCAGGAATACCAGACTTCTCTAGCGAACAAATACGGAATGAATTAATTCGTGCAAATTATACATAAGCTCTATGTCCACCTCTTTTTTGCCTCTCTCCCTTTCTCTCTCTGGCTCTCCCGTCACGATCATACATGCCGTACGAAATGAACCGTACACGAAGGCGTATAATTCGCGCGTCATGTCGTCGCGGTTTCGCAATCGTGGGTTTTCAGATGTATCAAGCGAGTTTCGCGTCCTTCTCTCCACGAAATTGCACCTAATGTGGTACCATGTAGCGAAGCGGACATCTGGCATGTTAAGTAACACGCGGGCGCCACAATTGCAACGAGCATACATTCGCACCTCTGCAAACATATCTCTCAAGGCTACTTTATTTTCAGCACGCGGATACACACGAGACTGTCGGGAGCCATTTTCGATTGACAAAAGATTAAACTAAAACGATTGAACTAGACGATCAATATTATTGTTCAATTATTTTGTATTTATGTCTCCTTTAGACAATGCGAAACAAACGCTCAATATAGCCTCCAAACGATCAATAATATTGTAGAATATCAAATATCGAGCAATAAAATTTATCGTCTAAAGACTGCTTAACAAATTTAATATATTCATTTTTTGAATTAAAAATATGCAAAAATTTTCACGAACAAAATTTCACGGGACCAAATAAATCGATTGTAATATAATAAATATGTACGAATGTATTAATAATTATAATAAAATTTGATAATGGTAGAGAACTATTTTAAAAAAGATACATATATAAGTCATTTATAAATAATTTTTTATATATAATTTTTAATAATTTTTTAATAATTTTATAATTATTTTCAAAATCAAAGAATTTTACGAATATCTACAATTAATATAATACTAATAAACTTATGTACATAAATTAGAAAATATTACTTGTGCATAAATCAGTGCACTAATTAAATAATGGCCCATTTAACTAATATTCGCTAATTATAGTTCCTAGTTTCTTGTTCCAGAACATCTAGGGATTTTCCAACCGATGGAAGATTAATACTGTCTATTTAAGCCAGTTTACGTATATTAAATAATCCTAGATTAGCAATTCGTTCTCCTTTTCTGTATTACAACTTTGTGCGCAACATGGTGAAACCAGATTTAATTGGGAATAGACGGTCATTGCTAAAGCAATCGATAGTAAAAAAAACATGTCACGTACAGAGAAATATTATACAATATAGGGAATACACATATATAACATAATTGATATATACAGAGGGAAAATTATATATCAAATAATTTAATAGCAACTGATTTAAAAATCAGATATTAAATTAAATGTCATGATAAAAAACGCCTCGAAATTATTCGTGTCAAAGATAAATACTGATTTCCAATATTTAAAAAAAAATTCACGCATTCAAAGAAGCGCGTCGAAAGGGTTAAAGGTCGAACGCTATGAACGTGCTGGCTATGTAATCATTACAAATCTGCTGGCTACATTCCAAAGCAGCAGTTCCTCTTCAATCCTCCCCGTTCTCGCACGAGGCCTTACGTAATCCCTTACCTTTCTCCTTTTTTCGCCTATATTTCTCCCTCTCTCTTTCAGCGACGCCCAAGCTTGTGAGTCTTCGGATTTCGCCCACGTGTCAGATAGCTCATCTCTCTTTCTATTCCGGTCTCAATTCCTCTCTCTTTCTCTCTCTCTCTCTCCCTTTCTCTTTCTCCCTCACAGTTCGGCGTAAGCGGCAGCCTTGGCCTTCGAAGCTTCAAACGAGATCCATCGAAGCCTCTTTTAGGTCGACTCGTCCTCTTCTTTTCTTTCTCTATTGATCCTAGAATATCACACATACGTCTTGCTGTCACACGAGAGCGTAGCTTTCATAGTAGGGTCTCGTGCACCCCACGTCGTCTTAACATGTCTAATAAAATGACTCTAATAGAATAACGCTTCCTTTACTATTAAGTGCGCAAATAAATTTGGTACCTTTACCTTTGCAAGACTTTTTTTGTGTGAATATTGGGTTTTATGGTCGATGTTGGCTAGGTCAAGCCACGATTTTCTTCTTTTAGGATTGTTGTGCAAAACTCATTTTTCATCGCCAGTAATGAATTTGTGAAAATTAATTAAAGATAAAGATACAGGCATCGAATTAATTTGCACACATAATATTTACATTCTCATTTTTTTGTATAATTGGTCTTTCATTTCTATCACAACAATTGTTATTCGAGTACATCAGAGTTACATTAGGCGCTGCCTTAAATGCGGAGAGCAAAAATAAAATTGGCAGAAGCCGCCATCGTTCTATTATTAAAATATCGTTAAATTTTACGATTCGCTCTAACTTACGTACGTGTGTAAAATAATTAGTATTCGTAACTAATATTATAATCAATCGTAATGTCGGAGAATATACAAGGATTGCTTCGGATTTTGTAGAAATGGTTACTAATCCAGGTAAAATGTGTCTAGAAAGAAACCAGCTTTTAAACTGTCGTCCAACGGTTCAAAAATTCAAAATTTCAAAAATTTATTGTGTTCGAGCTCGGCCGAGGTCTCAACCGTGGGTTGTGGGACCTAAGAATTCCAAAAGACATGTGGCCGAAAGAAGATCGCTGTGTTCGAAAAGTGTGGGCGATACAGTAACTCGAGGAACTGACCTTCTCAACACAACCGGTTTTGCATTCACAAACCCCCCCTCTGCGTCGCTCCAGAGCGTCTTGCTCGGCATTCGCTGGATATGTAGCAACGAACCACAATTCAATGTCTCTTCTTACGAACGTCACGATCTGTTCGCAGGTTATTCGTGTCTCTTGCGATCAAATCATAAATGCCCGATCGTTTGTGTTTTGAAGCGGAGAGCACGAGAGATCGTTGTCGCTGTTGACGATCGTGAATCGTCGGCGTGTAAGATCGTTGCCGCGTACCATCACTCAAGGATTCTTTCATGAACGACGGAAACATTTTTTCTTTTTTTTTTCGAAAAAATTAACGTATTGAGAGAGTAACATACTCAGTTTTGAATATCTTTTTAATACGTAGCGCGAATCCATATAAAGATGAGATTTATATGATAATGAGATTAGAATAAAAAAACATAGACATATATGCATAATATGCCATATGTTGTTTCACAAATTAGAGTATCCGTCTTACCCTTCTCTTCTTGCCGACGATCAATGTCAAGGTGGTATTTCGCGCCGCTCGGGAGACACTTCACTTTCTTTTTCCTCCTTTCAGCGTCACTTTCGCGAACGTCAATTTGCAGATCGCGTCACGTAAGCGCGACGAGAGTATCCGGGAACCGTCCGGGCGAGACGTGACTCGCTTGACGAGGGAAAAACGGGGAAAATCCGAGGCGAGACAAAACTCGAAACGCGTGAGAATCACAGAGGAAGAAGAGAACACCCGGCGGAGCGCGTGAACCGCGCGAAACACTCCTCACCTTACGGGACGACGGAGCGGACTGACCGAGCAGCGCGGCTCTCGCCCGTCTAGCCGACGAGGGAAAGCGCGCGCGCGCGCGCGATTGGTCGCCGGCGCGCCGGCCGCGAGTCGCCGCGCGCCGATTGGTTCGCGCGCGACCGCGAACTTTGATGCACAAATCGAATCGTTTGTGATCGCGAACGCGGAGATGACAAGATTGCGCCTCGAGACGTCGGACCGATTTACGAAGAGTTTTATGCAGGTCGAGTCAATTCGGCGCGCTCCGAATTACCCGTCGAATTATCCGACCCCCCTTTGACAAAAGCGACGATTTTTACGGCCGCGATTTAGGATACGATTACCTGGAAAGCGCAGATGTGGGTCGCGGTAATTCCCCAAGAACGTTACGAGTCCAACCGAGATTCATAAAACATAAAGTTTGTAATTCTATTCCATTTAAGCGACCGATTTACATCGATTGCTTTTCTGTATTGAATAAACATGGAGCTATATGGACTTTCGTACGGTCTTTTTGTTTATTTATTAAAAGTATATACTATTCTATTCCATTCTTTGTTTCTATTGACCGTTGTTGAGCTCTGACCTTCTCATGAGGTTTCCTAGTATTTAATTTTTGTATGGAAATGGATTACTAGCTCACTGGAGAGTCAAGATTATTAAAGGTATCTACTCATAAAAAAGCCATGTAAGAAATTTAATTGTTGTCGCTTTTCCTGCTGATTAATTCTTTCGTTTAATTTACTTTGAGACAGCTGTCAGTGCAGGGATCGTATAATAGTTGACAATTAATAAAAAGTTATTAAGATTGTGCGATTGATTTATTTGTATTTATTTGTATTTGTTCTTTGTAGAAAATAAAAAACTAAATAGTGCGAGCGTAACACTTATCTCTGCTGTCTAACTGAAGATAAAAAGAGAACATGTGAACTTCTTATTAGAAAACCTCCATCCGTTTTCGTTTCCGAAGTTAAAGTTCCGAATAAAATTATCTTTTTTCCAGAAAGAATGTCTCGCAAAAAGATGTGTGTCAGTAGGTACGTAATGGCACAAAATACGAAGAAGCAGTTTCAATAATTCAGGAGCTTTCATTGTTCTTCCGAGGGTACAAAGAGGTAGCGACAAAAAGGGTTCGTTGCACATTAAATTAGAGCGGGCGGCATTGTTGCACATCCGCGACTTTGAATGCGACGTGCGGCAGCCTTAGCGAATGCAAAACGCGACAGTGCACGAAATCCTCGGTCTGCTGCGTTTCACTACGTTTCCTGCGTGAAATTAAAATATGAAAAGATACGTATGAAAAGTACGACCTTCGTCGTCAAAGGCGAACCGATAAAAATCAATGTCGCCGGATTTTTATCGTTACGGTGTTACGCGGAGATGTATTTCGTCATGTCGACGTTTTTTTGTCACGTTTTCATGTCAATCGTGGCACGATCACATGTCGTATCGTTCACCAAGGAGCTCGCTTAAATTTTTACTTCGTTATTGGAGATATTTTTGCATCACGGGAGCATACAGCGTATCTAGATATTAAAAATWAAAAATTAAAAATTTTCAGCAAATATGAATTATTTTGAATTGCTCTATCCTGAACGTTTGAACTTGCGCATCGCGATATTGCGCAACGTGTCCCCTCTCTATCTCTCTCTCTCTCTTTCATTCAAAAAACAATACATACATGCATAAAACGACAGAACTCGACAGATTAGGAAGAATGCATTATGAGCGCTTGCTCGCGCTCACAAAGCGTTTCTTTTGTTCAAATCCCTGAAAGCTCCTACCTCCCAAATCCTATTTTGCGGCAGCTTTCCCATTCGACTCGTCTCTTTCGTGGCGTTAAAAACTTTCGAGACTACCGAGACGGACAGTTTGTCGGTTTTGGCTCGGGTAGGAGAGGTCTGTAGGAAAAAGCAGGGAGCGGGAGGAGCCCAGAATCTAGTTGGACCTAGTAAAAAAAGCATGGATGCGTCCGAATGTAGCAGAAAATTTCGCAAATTGCTCTCGGTAGACCTATTGTGCATCTTTTCGCTCGTTGAAAGTCCCTAACGAACCATTCGTACTATTGTTCAGAGTTTACTAAGTCATATGTTTTCTCTTACAAATTTTTATTGTCTTGATTTTTCTTAAAAATTTCATTGAACATTGTTTTTAAGAAAAATCATCAAATATTCAAAAAAATCTTCCAATATTATGTACATTTTAGCAACACAGAAAAAAAATTAGTCTTAAATCAAGATGAATATTTTCAAACAAGAATATTGTAATCTTCTTAGAAAGATTTTAATCTTGATTTGATTGAATTTGTATTGATGCAAGTATTACTTTTGCTCGCTTTTCACAAAGCTAAAATCCATTTAAAATTAAATAAAAAGAAAAACGAATTTTTCATCACTAGAAATTTAATAAAAGATTTAATTACTTTCATTATAATTTAAAGACTATTGATATTGTAATATTTCTGATAAAAAGTACATGGACGACACATCGAATCCCCAAATAAATTTTTATCAAGATACAGGCGCTACAATTTATTCTTTTGAATATTCAGACAGTTAAAGCCGTGCGGGATTAGTCATATATTTCAATTTTCATCGGACGCATATTCCCATCTCCAACGTGAAAAAAAAAGCCCGTAGGACATCCCAATTTCCCAACTCGTCGTTAGTCATAGTATGGACAAAACTGACGTTTTCAAGGCGAACAAAGCACGATTGTACGTTCGCTTGTACACGCGAACGGGTCACCGCTATCGCGCGCTGCAATGTCAACTTTCCATTCGTTGACATCACGCAACTATAACCGCGTTAATATCAAATTGCGCGGCAGTTTCAAACGCAAATCTGCGCGGCCTCCGACCTCTTTTTTCCACTGTCGTTTATTTGTATCACTATTCTGGTTTCTGCTCGACCGATTAATAACGAACTGAAGGCTCCTTCCGCTCGATATTCCTGAAATTTTCCGTCATTGTTGCTTAACATGCCCGCAGGCAGCCATTAGTTTCATAACGCTTCCGAAGTTATTGTTTCCAAGAATAAAAAAGAGCAAATGTTAAAATAAAAAAATAAAAAAAAATTTACATAATAGAAGCTCGATATTAAAACATTCTAAAAATATAACACAATAATAATAATATTTATACAATAAAAAATTATTTTTATATAAAAATGTAACAAAATATAGAAAAAAATTGATGTAATAAAAATTTGTAACACTGAAGCAATCGATAGCTTCAAGGAAGAAGCAAGATGAAACAAGGGTGAAAAAAATTCGAGTTGAAATCAAGTTTACGAGAGAGTTTAACGACTTCATCGATATATCTCATCTCGTCGAACTTGTGTACGGGAACTTGTGCTTGCGCGCCTTATTTGCCGTGCGAGAGCACGAGTACACCCGTGACTTATCGCGATCGTCGTGTTCGCGTTTAGCGACGAAGCTGACAGGCAAATCCTGTTCCACGCTTCGCGAAAAATACGCTTGACGTATCTCTGTGAGATCTTGCGCGGTCAGAGGCCGTGTTGGACGGCATTTCCAACCGGGCGTAATTAAACGCCAACGCGATAAAAAAGTTCATTCGCACCGACAAAAACTTCATTCGCGCGACTAATTGCGAAAGTAAGCGCGAATTGTAAGTGTGAGAAGATCGTCTTAATTCTATTCTATTGCTTTGCATTATTCTGTACGGGGCATTCGTAAAATCGTCACGAGGAATAAATTAAAGAGCAACGAGTTATGGAAGAGAGCGTGTTTTAAATGTATTTCCTGTTAAATTATACAAACAATATTTTTTTTATGCGCAGAAAAATGTGAGAGCTTAACGGAAGAAAGATATATATGCCTGATATCAAGTTTATAATTAAGGATTCCTGTCATTTTATTAGAATTTTAAAGAATAATCAAGTAACACGTTATCTTCGGACTTTTGAAGTTACTTCTCGTTGGGGTCACATTAAAATTCCGAACAAAATTAATGATTACGATTTATCGTCTCGTAACTTTAGAATTTTGCGACTCGGCGGGAACATTCGTGATTTATCACTCGGACGTTGCGATGCTCGATGTTTCAACGGCGAAGACGGCTTAGACGCGATTAGAATTCGTAGTCGTCGTTTTTGCATCCGCGTGAATATCGATCCATTTGCGGATGCACACTTCTCCAATTAATGCAACCGTCGGAGCTATCCGCATGGTGCATCTTCACGGTGAGTGCACACGTCGCGAAATGTCGACGATGCGTCGCGACTAGACGCCTGGTGAAATTCTCACGGGAATATTCACGTGCGCGCGACTTCGCGTCCGGTGCATCGTCTCCAGCTGGCAGGTTCGTACATCACTTTGCACACCTCTGAATCAAATCTTTTAATCCCATCGATACTGAATTTTTCATCAACCCCCCTCTCGAATGGTCGAGAAACATGAGCATGAAGCTCTTTCCGAAAAGAGCTAAAAAAAAAACCAATAAATTTAACTCTGAAGCTCGACTATAATCCGGAACTTTGTAAATTGCATCTTTTCGCCATAATTATGAATTACATGAAAACGATTTTCTGTACGTTCCGGTTGAATATTTTAAAAAGTTCGCAATTGCAAGAAATGACACATTCAAACGCACAAATTAAAAATATTTAAAATATATAAAAATATATTAAAACAGATTTTTTTATCATCAATCACTTAATGTGCTCAAAAGCAAGCGCAGATTTATTTTGCCTGTTCTGAAATGTTTTAGATATTTTTAAAAGATATCGGCGAATACATAAGATAGTGTCAACTTTCGCGAATATCTAAATTATACACAAAAAGAGTTTGTTATAATTTTCAGAATAAAGTATAATATGATGGTAGAAGAAAATCGTAAAAAATAAAGACCCACGGGATTCTAAAAGTTGAGATACGGTACTGCTAGGTGCGCGTTGTATTATGCATGACCGGGGTGTTAAGTATGAAGAGAGCTGAGACGCGGAATGCACCTTGGGGCGCGGAATGCATGAGACTCCGCTAGCATCTCTGTCGTGCAGCCCCTTAGAAGAGACAATGCAACCTGACATCCGCCACTTTAAATCAAGCTCTGTGCAGAGGCGACTGCTTCCACTTTTAACACAACGATCTAAGCTCGTTTGCCATCTGCGGTGACCCAGACTCGTGGGTTCGATTTAACGATTTTCTCAGAGAAATTTAACTTGGGTCTGATAGATAGACTCCCTTTTCCTTCAGGAACAGCACATATATTATACAGATAATGTTCATATTATATTCGTATATTTTCAAATTATAATTATACTATTTACATATTATACTTTGTTATTAGAGATAATTATTATTAGATATTGTCATTAGTTAATTATTAGTTAATTATTATACGTTATATTACTCTATTTTTATCTAATTTTACTATTTAAATGTTACGTTTAATTTATTTTTACGCTAAATATTATACATAAAAATAAAAAAATATATATTTTTTATAAAAAAATTACATTTCTATTTGTTGTATACACTTAACAATTTTCTTCAATTTGAATATAATGAGCTTTATATTCAACAATGCAAAATAATACGTATTTTTAAATAAATGCATCATTGTGATAATGGAACAAAAGCCATTTCCGTTTTCTAATAGCTCCGTTGAAGCCACGCGTCCAGCCTCACCAATTAATGTCACAGGAAAGAACAACTTGGTGTGGAATTAAACTGCGTCGAACCGTACATTTTCTCGTATCAGCAAACATCTATTGCGGTAACGAACTTCATGATCTAGAATATTGTTCATTGCATTAGCTTGGTCTGTAATTTCAACCACTGCGAGACGAGACGAGAGGTGGGAGAGTTTGTTTGAGTATGCTGTACGCATAATTCCCACGATTACAATTACTATCGCAATTAGTGCGAGTGCTTTCATTAATTCCGACAATTATTTGGAGCACCGTTGAAGTAACATTTTCAAGAATCGAGATATAATGAAACTAACTGCGAATTCGCGTCGGTATTTTAGTTCGAAAATACCGAAGTCTTCGAAGAGTCTCTGTTCGAGAACACTTAAGTTCTCGCGAAGTTCCCCGATCTTAATTTATAACAATAGATATTTCTCTTTTAGAAATAATTTGTTCTCAGCAATATTTTCTAAAAAAACTCAAAAATTTTTTTTTGCTTAAATATTAAATTATAATTTTCAGAAAATTAATAATTATTCAAATGAAACATAGTATGTGTCTGTAAAATGGAAAATCAAACGCCATGAAATGTTGCATAACGTAAAAGATTAATAAATAATTCTACAATACTTGAAAATAAGAGTGAAATGCAGTCGTGTGCGATTTAGCTTTTTAGCCCTTCATCTTTCCTTATCTCGCGATATACATACACATACGGTATGACCGTCTCGACGGCGGCATCCTTTGGTCTCGTCCTATAAAATATTTCGTTGATCCGCGTAATACGGGCTTTAAATTTGGCCGTCGACCCTTGGGATTGGTCGTATGTGTGCGGGCATTCGAGCACTCTCCGTGCAAAAACTGATAAGGAAAATATATATTCCTACTCAATTCCGCTTTCACGCCACCCACCCGACCTCCTCCCGCCGCTACCCTCTCTCTAAATCCCTCAGCTGCTGACGAGGTATCTTGGAGGCGAGCCAATTTACAACCGGAACTTTTTTCGGAATGGTCAGATGATTACCGGAAACCGAAACAATCTCTTCATTTCGTCGTTCCAGAATATCGCATAGTAGTGATCTCTCGATGGAAAAGGATGTTGTGATAATGAGAATTTTTATCCTCTTAGATCACGAAAATATTGTGTGTCTCTTATTCTAGCAAAAAGTTTCTGTTACGAGAGATTTATGAGGAACCATATTGTGCAAAAATAAAAGAATTTATTTGTTAGTTTTGTCAATAATGGATAAAGGATTCATTTGAATTTAATCAACATTTTCTGTTCTTACATATAAATTGAAATTTATCTGTTATTAAAGAATTAAGATAAATATGCTTATATTATAAAAAAATTAATAATATTATATTAATATATTAATTATATGCTTATATTATACAAATAAAAAACCTATTAATTTATCAATTTTATCAATCAGTTAATTTTAATTTCAGTTTAATCGATTTTTTTTAATAGAAGTTTTAATCGTTATCTAAAAATTAATAAAGAGAAATAGATTAAATATGTGAAATATGTTAAGGTAAATCTATATTAATAAGAATTAATTTTATCACAAATTATTTAATTCTTTTTTTATCTATCACATGTTATTTAATTCCCTCCATTAAATTCTCTATGATTCTCTATGTTCACGGAACCAAAACTAGGCAAAAGTAGTTAAACTGTGATTAATCGTGTAAATCAACCGAATCGAGTCACTTGTTCCATAGATTCGGGTGGCAGGTGGAAACACTTATCGGGGTCTCACATCCGCTGCCGCCGACTCGCGAATTGCGGAAGAATGGGCGGTCACGGGAAGTCAATCGGTAATGTAATTAAGAGTTCCGAGCTGCGATCAATTTTCCTCGAAAAGTACTTAAGTGCCGTTCGATGTATTTTGCTAATGGACGGCTCCAATGGTTTTCAACGACAAGGCGAAATTGGTAATTTATTAAAAGAAAAGAGAAGCAAAGAGTACAAAGAAAAGTCAATGTTATTTAATAGCAAAGCGTTTAAATTAATTGCTCAACTCAAATTATTCAACTTTTAAGACTAAAAATATCTCGACAAAAGTAAATTTATAATACAAATATTGAAACTAGACATTCCCGCAAGATCTAATTAAAAGAAAACTTTAAATCAATTTTTGCTAATATAATTTTTTGTAATTGAAATAATTAAATTCCTACATTTCTTTATTAAATGTAAAAACAACAGATATTTTTAAGTTCAAGATTCTTTCAAACCAAAATCCAGTAGAGAAATTTAGCTAATCTGAATTAAGATGTTTCCGTTTTACTTCTTCTATTTTGCAAATATTTACAAGATGATATTTACAAGATTTTTATATGTTTCAGAATATAAAGAAACATACTTGCATGATATGATTGCTTTATCAATCTATCTGATGCTGCATTTTCCGTTTTTATATAGTAATACATATTAATCCATATTCACGCCAATATTCCATTCCACATGCATCACATTATGCAACTAAAAGAGGAGATTTGCTATGATCATTCCGAATCAATTATCTCAAGCAAAATCAATTATACATTGATTATAAGTTCGCTTCTGCCGATCGTTACATTTCAGAAAAATTATTTTTGCATAAATATTTTCTGCATAATTCATTTTTTCCCTTCTGTCGGTTTACTCGAAACTCTGCCATTTAAAATACATCGTTAATTTTGAACATTCACATTTTACAAATTTATTTTAACCATTTACAAATTAAGCTATTTCCCTATTTACTCCCGTTCGTTTCCGATTAATTCATAATTTACTATAAAATTTATTTTATGAATCAGTTTATGTCTGCAATAATATTAATGTTTTTATTTTTTCATTTTTTCACAATGTCAACGTAATTTTATTTAATAATTTCATTGACTTTATCGTTACATTTGTTCAAAGAAATTACATATTAAATTCGAAAAATAATATTAAAATGTTTTATATTAACATGATGATAGGTATATTATTACAATATTCACATAGTCAATCGAGGAAAAGGTCGTGTTGCGACGAGAAGTATCGTGGTTACACGACATCACGCAATATCTTACGACACGTGGAATATTTACGTTCGAAAATAGCGGCTGTTGCCGCAAGTCCGCGATCGTTACGGAGCCCGGTATCGATGATTATGACCGCGCAATCCAGGGGAAAGAGCAACCGCCTGCCGGCAAGCTTGGGATCAACGATCGGTTGACATCATACCTGCCGCAGCGCATAATTTACGTTGTAACGCACCGCTTGGCCACGATGGGGTCATTATCTCCGTAAGACGGAACACCGTACCTTCCACGAAGCTGCCGTTGTCATTATCTCCGCACGACGAGTCATTACGGGTGCGGAATGACGGCCGTCAGGTTGCTAATTAGACGCTCGATTGTCGAATAACGCGCGCTATTTATAATAGCGCATAATTCCGGTCGCATCAGTCTCTCATCGATATTAATGACATTCGTATTTATTGTATCAATGAGATATTAATAAGCGGGGAATCGATCGGGGCGGAGTGCACATTGAGGCATAACGTAAATTAAACGATGCACACGGGAGTGTTATTATTTAGAGATCATCGGATCAGCAATAATTTGTTCTTTTCATCGACAAATTTGTTTGGCTCGCGAATTTACATAAATTTATGGCGTCGAATAATTTTTCATTTGATTGTTATTAGTCTGGACGGCGCACCATAGATAAGTACAATCTGATACAGAAAACTCATAGCGACGATTAATATTTATAATAAATTACTCTTTAATGTAGCATCGTCAAGGTAAATATAATGAATATGTATCACTGGCTGTATTTTTAATCATGATGATACAATCAATTGCATTTATTAGTTACTTAACAACTGATAACTGACACGGAAAAAACAATTTTCCTGAAGAATCTAAAATTTTGCTGAATACAGATCTGAAAAATAATTTTGTTGGAACCTTAAAAATAATGAGCGTTGCTGCAAAAAATTTTATATTTTAGTAACCAGTTTGAATGTTCTACATAATTATTTTGATAGTTCAACAAAATTATTTTTCTGATTTTGTATCTAAAGCTAAAATTTTAGATTTTTCAGCAAAACCGTTCTTTCCGTGTAGTTAATGATAAGTATGATGTTTACATATGTAACAGAAAAAAACACGATATTTTATTTTACGTGTAACGTCAACGAATAAATTGTAAACAGCGCTGGGCCGTAAATAATATTTGCGTTTCCTCGGGCGACTATTTCCAAGATCCTTATTGCTTGCTCTGTTTCTTGCGTACAGGAAGTTTCATTAGACGCGATATATGCGTAGATATATCGCGCTTTCGAATTTCTACACGTAATTTCCTCCGTACGCGTATGATAACTAATGCTATACCTTCGCTGTGTCCTTGTTAGCGAAACGTAAGTCCGCATACCGCCAAGATAGAGATTAGTGCGCGGAAATACGTTTCCGAACGAAGTCGCCTCCTTAGGCAAACTTCTCATCCCATTACTGTGGCAATAATAATAATTCACCGGGAACGGGACGAGACCTTGTTATCTCGCTATCCGATTTATTTACTCACTGTCAGAAAGGGAGATGGATGATAATTGAAATCTGATATTTTAATGGTACATTGTGTACGTATGTATATTCGTGACATTAACAGAAAGATACTCAATTGACTTATTGAAAGAATTATTCATACTCTTAAAAAAAATCCTAGAAGATATCTTGATAAAAATTTCACAGTTCAAAGCCCATATATATTTATAGATATTACATTTATAGATATCTATAAATACATAGAATATTTAACTTCAAGAATTACTTATACTCTAATATTCTAGACAGATATTCTCTCATAGAAAGATCGCGACTTCGATTTCTTCCGAAAAATTCGCAAATACAAAAGGAATGGAAAATTCTGTGTCTGGCGGATATCGAGATATTCGGTGTAATATGTAATATGTAAAAATGTAATATTTATCTCCACTGGCTGGCTGATACTGGAATTTCCAGTGATACAATAGGAGTAGTCTAGCTTATGCGAACCATATCGTCTGTGTGGATAGTCGGTGTGAGCGAATAAGATGGTTCCTTCCATTCAAAACGAGCGAATGGAAAAGCGGCTTTCGGATGGCTGTACACGTTCTGGAATATATAAAGGGAGGCCGGGAAACGTTACGTGGGTTTCGTTTAAACCCGGCATACAACCCGCCCTGTCTCTCGAAGTCTGTTGCGCCTCAATGGGTTCGCTCTGTAATCCAGTCGGGCAAGGCCGATTGCATCTTGCTCAATATTAATTTCGCCCGACGACAGCAGATCTCATGCAATTTCCTTATAATATTATTAAGATCCATCGATGATTTGACGACTCGAAATTTTTTAACCGCTTAATCTCTGGCGAAGATATCGCGCGGTGATCGAGTTTCGCATTAAAATTATGAGATGAACTTTCTTCCAGCGAGCAGATAATTTAATTCAATTTATCTTCTTAATTTTCGTCGTTAAATATAATAGGATTTAAGTTTAAATTAATGGCTGATTAATGTTGAATAAATTCTATTAATATAATTAATTAATGTTAAATATAATTCTATTAATTATAAATTAATTATAATTCTATTAATTATATTAAATATAATTCTATTAATTATAAATTAATTATAATTCTATTAATTATATTAAATATAATTCTATTAATTATAAATTAATTATAATTCTATTAATTATATTAAATATAATTCTATTAATAAACGTAAACTTCAAATCACCGCACACTAAAATTTTTAATTAAAATAAGCACGTGACACATTCAAATTTTAAAATATATTCAATTTCATTTCAAATATATTTCATAAATATAGATCTCATTTATCGATTTCAATTTCTCAAGATTAAATGCGATATTTCGAAACTATTAGAAAATTTCTCTCATTCTCGGATTTGGCAAAGAAAATGTTTAAGGGACTCGTTTTGAGATAATCCAGAAGAAATAATTTTACGGAACGCTTTGCTAGTGAATCTTTCGGTTTGAAAATGATTTTGGAGTTACCGACATAAAACGGTGGATTTGTCCATGAAAAGACTGGGAATGGCGCTTTCCGGGAAAATCCACGCGCGCGAATATAATCCGAGTTTGTGTCTCTGGGGAGAAGAGCAGCCCGGAATTATATTGTTATCAGAGACATTCGAGACGAAACGATACTCGCGTGCGGGATTGTACTCTCGTGTATATGCAGCAAAAGAGATAACCCGGCACAGCCACTTTTCCGCGTTTCGCGAAGTCATCTCTGCTTCGCGGAACACGAAATCTTGTTGAAATTAATCTCACGTCAGTCCAAACGCCGTCTAAAATATGGCTCTCGCATTTACATTAGATTTCTAACTATCACGACTGATGTTGAAAGGTAGCGGATAAATAACGTTTCTGCAACGAGATGCAAACATTTCGAAATGATTTGTAAACGTGAGAGTAAAAATGTCAATTCGATAAACGGATGGAGGGCCATCCAGAAATATTCGCGTCGAAGTATTTCAAAAATAGTTAAAATAAATCATAAAAAATTTTATATAAAATATATATAAAAAATTAAATTTTTTTAAGTTAGAAAATATAGTAAAATATTTTATATATTTTATATAAGAATTATAATAAAATAGATACCGGCTAAGCGGATATTAAAACAAAATTGTACGGAGAAATGTATTAATTTATATCGTAATATAAACAAGTATTTGTTACACGCAACGAGCACACTTGATTTACCGATATAAACATCTCCGTTACAATCAACGCTTTACGAAACGGTAATAAACACTATTCGATGTTACATGGTTCAGTGGGCACTAAATCTAAGTTAACTGTTAATTGTTACTAACAGAAACAGGTGGTACAGGAATCTAAACGTTCAGAAGATGGACGGAGCCTCGTATAAATATGTAGGATAACGTGCAGTAAGGCATAAGATCGAAAATATATCGTTTCGCTGCGAAAATGTCCTTCAACACTAATTTCCGAGAGATCGCGTTCTACTTTCTCGCGTCATTGCTTCTAACTTATGGTAGCTTATCAGAAATAAGTGTCAGATAAATTTCTTTTTATTACCAAACTTTATTTTACATGATCGAATTTATTTTGTTTCCACGTAGCTTTAGTTTAAATTTTACGATTAAACCAGTGACATTTATTTACAATTTAATGAATTATTTTTGTAGATTTATATTATTAAATATACATATTTTATATTTTACAAGATTTATATATTATATATTATATATATATTATTTTATATTACAAAATCTAATTTTATATCTGTGTATATTATTGCGTATATATAATATTATATAAGCACATATGTATACATACATACACACATATATATTTATATACGTGTGTATGTGTGTGTGTGTGTATATGTGTAATTAAATACTATTATATTAAGATATCGAGACATTAAATTGCTAATTTACGCATTAAAAGATGAAACTCAATTTGTTTGTCTCTTTATTGCTAACAACCTCACACAGTTGGTCATATTGTACTTATATGCGCTAATGTACGACATATGGCGACCAGTTACAATGCGAAATAGTCCCTCTCCAGGGAAAGTTTACCCTCCTAGAAGCCGCGCTGTTTCCTGGACGACCAATTATCGGGAATGATCGAACGCAGATTCGAGAGAAGAGGTTGGCATGAAAAGGGCAGTTGCGATAGCTAGATAATTAGGCGAATGGCCCCCGAAGCCCCCCCCCGATTAAATGGCACACTCGTAACGAATTACCGGGCCAGGTTGATACGATATATATGCGAGCATGTGTGCAGCGGTCGCATCGACGGAAGAGGGTGGTCGGAAAGAGAGGCAAGGGGTAGAGAGGTCAGATAATTGCAACGGCGGAACAATGGGGAATTCGGCGGCATTTCCGCCTCCGGCCCGGAACTAATAACGTCCGTCGCGCTTACCGCCGTACAAATGAGCGAAAGATTGTTAACTGATCCCTTCCCTGTATAATCTCCGAGTATGTGTATCTTCACAGGTCAGCGAATTTCGTTGCACTGCTAAATAAACGCTTCCGATACGGACGAATCTTTTTTTTCCTTTTCAACTGCCGCGCTGGAATAAAAGCACTGCTTTTAATGACAAAGAGAATAATGTATAACACATATTACTGAATACATAGGCAAAATTAATTGTCTTTATTTTAAATTGATAAATATGTTTGAGTTTTCAAAATAATTTAAAATAAAGTGATAATAAAATTAAATAATTATCAAAATAATAGAAATAAAATAAAGCAAATGAGTTTTTATTTTACGATTCAATAATAATACCTTGAAAGAGTTTCACACAAAATCAATAGAAATATTCTAAAATATACTGAAGAGAGAAACAAGTTATCATTACCGTAGTATTTAATTTTTCACGTCTACCGTCTATTTTAAAACGATTCGAGAAACAATTTAAGGATACTCATGCAAAATTCAACATACGTCGAGGAGCGATTCCTAAAATAAAAACGATTTCGGAGTTTCATCGCCGGGGACATTACAGACGAACGAACATTTCTATCGGAAAACTATGTACGTTCGCTATCGCTACCGCTGCCGCCGCCACCGCCGAAGTAATATTTCGCGAGTACTTTCACGAGTTTCGTCTTTCGCAATGCCGAACACGTATTGCGTATCCATCAACCACACAAGCGGAATGTGCCTCTTTTCCCTCCTTAATGATCCACATATTTCCTGTATAGAGCGCTTCGCGGTTGCTGTTCGAAATTTCGAGAGCGCGCAAATAAACGATGAGAGCCAATCTGATATGTACATGTTTTGATTTAAAAACGTGACTCTTTGTTCCTTCTTCCCCTTGTTATTTTCTAATGCAAGTTTTCATCGATATCCTCCTCATCAATAATGCTCTTGTATCGTTGCTTTCTATGTCTTATTTATTGCCATCCTCTTAACAAAGTCTCTTATAATTTTCTGTTAATAGCCCTTACGAAACTTCCGGCGCGCTCAATCTAAATCTTCTGTCTAACTACCTGTCTGTTTTTTTTCTAAAAGAACAGCGAACTCTCAAGTTTGCCGAGAATATATTGACGAACTTGCGGAGGAGTACCGCGGCAAATTGGATGGAATTTTCTATGTTAATTATCTTCCCGTTTTGCTGGAGGCGCGATATCGATTTTCCCGGAGGCACGTCCATGGTTCGCGGTTACGCTCTCATCTTTCACTTTATCAATTTTTGATAGAGCAAACCGGCCTTTGTGTTCGGCCTTGTCGACGACGATCTTGCTCTCTTTGCGAGCATTAACGTTTAATTTCGCACGAGAGAAAAAAATAGGACGGTGGATTATCACGCAGAGATAAATAAAAATTACGGTGTAACAATCAAGATAAAAATTATGCCGGGAATAAATGGAATTATTTTAATTACTTCGGCATTATTTCAATATGATTCAATATTTGCAAATCAGGTATATTTAATTACCTCATATTGATTTCGAAATTGTATATTAATTGTTTACTTCAGCAATACGCGTCTATAATCAACGTTGTAAATAATATAAACTTTCACAAATGAAAAACAAATACATGTTTCTTCTGATTTATATCTTTCCTCCGACATATTATCTCAATTATCATTCCTATTTTCCCATTTATTTCGAGCTTGCGTGCGTGTCACGCGTTATCCGTCATGTAGTTTTATCTTGAGGATGTAAAAATCTGTGCAAGCATTTGTATTATAGATTAGTACCTTCTCGAGAGGTTGTTCGCTAAGCTCATAATGGACATCGCGGGAGACGGCAGGACATAGCCGGATAAGTTCAAGGATCGATGGAGTGTTGCCCACTACCATCCGATCACTAAGAAAAAAAAAGTTAACGCTAATACGGAAGATGCTGGAAACGCGCGATCCCGACAGAGAAAGAATCCCAACGTAATCTCTCTCGCTCTCACGAGTGGAGAAGTTTTTCGCAACAACAGTCGCGCAATAAACTTCTAATTACTTTCTGCTCGTACAGACTGCGATTGATATATACACTTTGCTTGGCGAAGTATCTCTATATCGCGAAACTCTACGATCGAGCGAACGGTATCCCATTCGTTAATGTCCCGTCGTGTTTTACCGGAAGGAGATGTCGAGTTAGAGGTTCCATTTACCAACCAGACCTCGCGATTATTTGTATTTATTCTGCGCAAAGTTAAATACTTCGATAATTAGTAATTTTCAAAGAAACTCGATTCTATATAAGATCTGAGAATGTATCGTTAACATTCAAATCGTTGCATGTCGCGTAAAAGGATAAAAGATAAATAAAAGATATTAACGTGATCCTTGAGTCGCTCGAAATAAATTTAGTCGAAGTCGTTATCGTCTTTGAATCAATAGAATTGAACAAGACGAGAAGAGTGCATCTCACACAAATATCTTGGTCGGAAGACTTGGCTACGTTTTGAAATCGATGTGACCCGATGTATGAGCGTATAACGGTTCAATGAAGGCAAACCGAACGTGTTTCTAACAAAACTGCGCCGCTTCCTCTCTACATATTTAAACGTACGAATAGCCCGAGGAGCAGCCGGAGGCGTAGTCGACCAAAATTGAAATCGCTAAAGGAGAAAAGCTCCTCCGTATATCGACTGCACGTGAAGCCAGTCAGATGTGTATCGGTAAAATCAACTGTGATTGAAGGAACTCTCGAATCCCTCGTCGGTGCGGAGAATAAAAGTTGGAGAAGCCTCGAGGTCAAGGCTGAAGCGGGAATTCGCGAGACAAAAGAAGAAGGAACTTGAAAAAATCCTCAAAGAATAAAAATCCTTCAAGAAAAAAAATCCAATAAAGAATAACTCTACTTGATATATTTAATCGATATATTATAATGTTATAATGAAATTATTATATTTTTTTATTCATTCTTTTTGTAGTATCTTTATATGATTTACACATTACTATATTTTTATGATATTTTTGTGCATTAAAGAAATGAAGACAAGCGAAATTTCTTTCGCGGTAATCAAATCTCATTTCCTGAATTCTCACGATTGTAGAAGTTAGTTATAATCCTCTTCGCTGCGAAAACCTTGTCGTTGACTAGTGTTATCCGAGATTAATTCACATTTCGCAAGAACATGACACAGCTCCCTCAATCGCTACGTCGTAATGGCTCGCGAGAGTTATGGCATCAATTATACTAAAGCGATAGAGTGTCAAGCGCTGCATCTGCGAGAAATAACAGCGAATCGCAGAGTCTGTCCTTGTCGCGCTCGCGCGAACTATATATATCGCGATAGTTTCCAGTCGCAAGAGCATCGTCGTTAGCGAATGATTTGGCGAGATTTCTTGCGCATACTTAATAAGCGACGAGGAAAGATAAAGAAGCTATCCGGAAGGGCGGAGGGAAGGATGGCTCGGTTCCGTTCCGTAATTAAGTAATTCTCCGTCGAGGCAAACTTTCCTTGTCTGTCGGTTCTCTTCGACGGAATTGCATCCCTGATTAAATTACGTTGAAGCAGCCGCGGAAGCGAGTTCGCTGTCGACAACGGAAACAAGAAAACAATATTGATCGCGGCGTTTTACATCGCAAATGAAACTGACGCGAGAAAAAATATCGAACTGGTTTAATTGTCCACGTAAGTTAATAATAATAATATTGTATATCACATTAAATTACTTTTCTTTTGAAATCAACAATTTTACTTTTCATTACGTATATAATTTATATAAATAAATAAATATATATACTTATATATAACGTTTAAATAATTAACATAACTAAATGTAGAAAGTTATGTATTTGTGTTCAAATACATCTATAATTATTTTATAAGTTATGCTGTATATCAATTAGTATGTATATATGATCATGTTTTTATAACTATTTTTATGCTCGCGAATAAAACGTTCATTCTTCTTATGGACATGCACATATATAATTCATTAGAAAAGTAGTTAAAAGATCACCTTGCAAGTAAACTTTGTTATATAGTACACTAGAGAACAAGGCTGCATGAATAAAATAACACGTTGATAACATTCTTGTTAAAGGCCAACAAGCAATTAATTAAGTTGAAAACATGAGTTCTCACGAGGATACTACCATGAAGTATTCCTGACGTTATGTATTACACGGTGCATGTTAATACTTTCATTGAGCAATTTTCTCGAATTCTATCTTATTAAGTGTTTTTCTCTGTAAAAAAGCGGTTTTTTCCTGTTATTTGGAGAAAAAAGAAACGTACGTTCCATATCTTACTGAAATTAAGCTGTTTCACTTGTACATCTCATTAGAAAACAATAAATATTTTTGAAGTTGTTCAACAGATAAAAGCAATCAAATAAATAACTATTAGAGGAATGACGTAGACGTAACATAAATATTTGGAAAATAACTAATAAATATGTGATAAACAGATACGAATCACGATATCATTATGGTATGATACACTGATATTTTCTTACGAGACTGAAAAAAAATTTGTTTATGGAAAACGAGCAGGAAATTCGAGCTTCCATTGCATTTCCATGTTACCTGAACCGCGCGGTGAAATTCAATGTTGCAATCGTATATCGGGTGTATAAAAATGTGGAAAAATTACGGGAGCTGAGAAAAAGCGAAAGAGTTGCGGTTACACGAACCGGTTTATTCGTAGACGCGATTATTAGTCGCACAACGATCCGCAGTGCACTAATGGACGAGTATCATACAATTCGCGGTCGTATCAAAATCGAGAACCAGCCGTAATTGTGTTATATCCTTGGAATAATCGAAGGGATCGATTGAACATTGGGGAAGCGCTCGGACGTGCACAATACCAAACGCGGTGCAAACGTGGTCCGTTCGAATCGGGCGGACAGCTTCTATGTATAATATAATCGAGCAGCGAGAGACAAACGATTAATCACAGCCACGTGCCCGACAACGATCGTCGTTTCGACGATCTTACCGGCAATTTCAATACATTACGAACGACCAGCGGCCATAACCGTAACATTGTCACGGTTACTTGTCATGAAAGGGATCGCTCGTCATTGTTCCGATAGTAGTCACTTAACTATCGTACGCGCGAATAATCTAACAATTGTATCACAAATGGAATGTATTGCAGATCTGTACTTTGCTTGTTCAGGAAAAGCTGTACAGAATATCCTTAATTTGAAAAGTCAACAATTCTATTAATGTTAACAAATAATTAAAGATTTGTTGATTGCGCTAAATCGGTAAAAACTAGATCTTCGTGCTAATGTTTCTTATGTGAAATTATATACATTTCTCAAGTTCACCAAACTGCGCGCCGAATAAATTTTCGGTCTTGAAACACAGTTTTAAGATAAACAAGAATAGTAATATCACGATACTAAATTGATAATCAATTTAACAATAATGAAGCTAACAAGCATCTTAATCTCTTCCCCCCCCCCCATATTATAAAGAATTTGTTGCGAAAAATAACACCAGCCAGGGATCTATTAATGTTATTTGCGAAAACAGCTGGCCACGTAAATTAAAATTTCGAGCAAATTATATATTAATAATTAATGAGATCTCTTCTTTGTCGCTACACTGAATTGCACTAAAGCTTTTTATCTCACGTTTGCCGAACTTTAAATACATATCTATTTCACTTTAAGTGCACAAGAAGTGCATTCAGCCACAAGAACAGATCAAGAAGAGTAAATATGAATGTTTAATGAATATGTAAAAAATCCATTAGCACAAAAAAGTTTTCTTTTTTGTTTACTTTCCCTCCCATCTCTGAAATATCGAATTTTACCGCAATGATGAGTTGAGAAAATGTCAGAAAAAGTGCGAAAGATATAAAAATTATTTCAATTAAATTTGCATTTATTTTTAATTAAATTTCAATTATATTTAATTCCCACAAATATTATTGGCACGATCCTTTAATACAAAATTTATACGAAACATAAAGTTACCGAAATACAACACATTTCGTTTGCGTGTAGGTATTCGCTTTTCGAAATTTATCGAAATTCTCTGTTTACCCGCCACGCGAAAGCCACAATCAAATGCATTAATTACCTCTGCACGTAGGACGTAACTAATGACTCGTAGCATAATAAAGTACAATTTGCTACAAAATTCAAATTGCCACCAACCGACCTGACAGAGAATCGAATTTGTCGTAATGTATCGAATCGGTGCACAATGGCAACGCTTCGACGTTGTAATCGTGGAGATTTACAGCGCACCATTAGCGTACAGAGAACTCATCTTGTTTTATGCAAATACGCAAAAAGCATGCGGCGTTGCGTTTAATACGCGCATGCGTAGACACGCGTACTATCTTCACGCTTTGTTTATCGTTATGGTTGAATATCGAGTCTAAACGCGCATAATTATCTCTAATCATTTATTCTATCGAGCGGTTAATTATTTCCCGTTGATCCCGATAAACGCAAATCATTTAAGAGAAAAGAAGAGATATGGTTTAATATACACAGTAAAATTAGAATTTTATCATATGGAGATTTAGAATACTTTTATAAATTCTGCAGCAAATGAAAGACAGAATATTGCAAATATTGTAGAAAGAGAAGATATTTATCGCTTTAACTTTGTACTTTTTGCTAAAAAAAATAATATTATTTATAAAAAAAGTTATACATATATTTCGTTAGAATTCATGTTTTATATGTTTAAACTTTCTCGTTGAGTGCTTCTAGAGGAGCGAAGTTTCGCACGTTGTGAAGCATTATTTCGAGTTTCTCTCTCTCTTTTTCTCTTTCGAATAAACAAGGGAAACTACTCGCGAGATGAATAAGGGTAAGATATACTCTCTCAACGATGAAGCGAAAACTATTTTTTACAGGGAAGAAAAAAGGCGCAGAACGCGCTACTCGTCCCCGTTCTGTCCCCGCGCCTTTATCGATGCGCACGCTTCGTCTCCGCGGATTAAAAGCGTATTGCCGCGCATTTAGGTCACCGTGCACGGGGGGTTTCTGCATTGTTTTTTTGCACAATAGCATCACGGTGATTTTGTTTCGAATTTCAGATTTTACGCGACCGATAGACGCGCGTGGCTGTTAAAAATTCAGATCGTCGCTATCAAAAAGTTATTTTACAATCTTTTTTTATTACAGCAATTAAATTCGTGATGATTTTTAGATATTTTTAAAAATATTTTTAAATAGATGTTTCATGTCGATTTGCAACTTTATCCCAAATAGCTTTTTTTTAAACGATGAATTTTCTATCTTGAATAAGTATGCAAACTTTTAATTTCTCAATTTAAGAACTTTTAACTTCTTTCAATTCACCTCTCAAAAGAAAAAGATTGAAAAAAAAAGATTAAAAACTGATAAATACGAATTTCAAATTTTTACTGCTGATAGACGCGTAACTTAAAAATCAGAATGCCGTTTTCATTAAAAGTCATTTAATCGCGTCAAGTTTTCCTTTTGTCGTCTCTGTCATTTATTGCAGTAATTCGCAAATAAATTGATAAAGTTTATAAAGTTTGATGAAGTTAATTTGTAGTTTCATCCTGAATATCATTTTCTTAAAAAGATAAGTTTCTGTTTTAAATAGAACTCAATGTATGAATTTTCAACTAAGTTTCAGCTTATCTCTAAAAAGTTTAAGAATAAGGTTAAAAAATTGTTTTTAAAAAATTAAAAATATTTTTTTCAGGAAGAATTTTCTTGAAACATCTTCATTTCAAAAACATCATTTCACACAATTTGTTTATTTTAAAAAATAGTAATATTTTTCTCTTAAAATAGCAGAGTAAACTGCTATTTGAAAATTGTGTTGTAATTTCTAATTGAGCGACAATTTAATTTATCGTTGTGCATAAAATAATTATTGTAATAATATTAATATACAACATATTAACTATTGTGTGTAATATTAAACTCCGCAGCGTAACTCGTGCTCATTAAATTCGTATAAATTCGAAATTAACAAATTACAAAATGCTCTCCATTCAGACCACGATGTTACGATTTTCCGCATTTGAGTGAATATACAAAGTTTGAATACGACATGGGAAAAGTAAGCGTATACATCTGCACGGTCGAAAACGTGCCAAATTACAACCTTGGAATTTCAGAGCGGTGCTCCACGAATTTAATAAGCGACGAATTGCAGCGTATTCGCGAACTTATTCCTTACAACCTCGTTTCGTCCGCGCATTAATGTAAAATGCTATGTAGTTTCGCGTATTTCGTTAAACAAAATGAATCGCATAATTTCGGTGTATTAACTTTCCTGCAGTATCATAATCCGAGAAACAACACGGTACAGCCAAGAGTGCACGCGAGCGTTTAGTATCACTTCAAAATCTTCTCGAGAGGGAGAGAGAAAGAAAGAAAAATATATCTATCAATTGCTTGTTGTTGCGCACGCAACTTAAAATTGACACTGATAAAAATTGAGATATTACGTTCGTGGCGATATTTTTCTATTATATACTATTATTTACTATTTTTATCTACAAGTACTATTTTTCTTCATGTACATATGTTCTGTTCAAAAATTGTTGAATATTCGATATTGGCTTAAATCCCACGTTAAGTTTACTTTAAACGGTCTATAATTCGCATCGGAATTCAAATATAGAGAATCCTATTTACAATTTTTAAACGCGGTATAATACAAAAAAATCTTTATAGCGTCAGAAAGGTATATAAAAAAAATATCTGTTGAATTATTAGAATTATTCATTATCGTATTTATATACATATTATTCATCATCAAAATATAAAAAATTCATGTTAAAATATATGCAGAGTATATAAAAATATCTGTTAAATTACCACAATTATTCATTATCTTGTGTATATATTAAAATATTTATTATCAGAAGTATAAAGTTTATCAAAATATCAAAAAATATATAAAATAACAAATGAAATTTTATCCGACGCGAATTATAAATCGTTTAAGTGAACTTTACATGAGTGGAACTTGACATTTCGCCTCGAACGAAAAATAGGTCTCGATTCTTTCCTTATCTCTCTCTCTTTCTCTTTCGGCGGCCGTGATAATCTGTCGCCATCAGCTGTCACGTGAGCTCAGCCTGACGTAATATCTTTCATGAAAGATAAACAATGTGTCTACACAACGCCGTAACGCTCACCTTTGTCGCAGCCACCGTTGTCGATCCGCGATGACCGCGTCACCGTCTCTCCCTGCCTCCTCGACGTGGACACGCAGCATCCGGGTTCCAATGGACCAGCGGGACACAATCACGGCGTCACATCCTGAACGCGCGAGATGAAACGAGCCGACCGTCGCGTCGCACCGTTTTGTCAATTCGGCGGGATCGAACGAACGAGCGAGCGAATAAACGAACGAAAGTAAACACGGTCAGTCGAAGAGACAGATGGACGGCCACGTGATCGCGTCGCGTCGAATCGGGTGGCGTCGTGTCTGTTCGTGCAGCTTCCACAACCGGCCTTGTCGCGAGGACGGCCGAGACCGCGTTGATTCAGGATCGCCCGAATTCGCGCTGATGTACGTGTATATGTGTGTGTGTATCTTTCCCTTCCCTTTCTCGCCGTTTCGTTCTTATCGGATTATCGGCGCGGCCAGCGACCCATCGACGAATCGCGGGCGTCGCGGCGGGCGTGCCGACGACGGTGAGCGGATAACGTCGCTCGCCAGATGACGACGATCGCTTGTCGCAGGGCGGGAGGGGCGCGGAGCTGCTCCGATGATCTTCGCCGCGGAGGACATCTCGTCGCGAGACTGTCGCGGCGCCGCCACGAACGTGCGCCAGCGTCCGCGAGCGGCGCCGGCGGAAACGCGACGCGCTGATTGGCGGAGCCGCCCGGCGAATGAACGTGCCGGCCGCGTGGCGACATCTGACAGCGTCGGCAGATCGTTCGGTCACGAAGAAAAGATTCGCTTCATGGTAAATTCGATTTCAGGATGGCTTTCATCTCATCCACCTCGGATAGGGAAGCGTTTTGAACGCGTGAACGCGTGATTCAAATATCCACTTAAACATATCCGTTTCCATCAACGTTGATTAACTTTAATCTCGATTCAACTTTTGCTTTTTCCAGTTCTAAGAATTACGTTGATTAATACGGGCGTTGGGCGATTTGTAATCCGCGACACGAATTTTGGAGCGAAATCTCGGAGAAATATTTACAACGAATGTCGAATCAATTTGTAACAGGTGCTCTATTTAGAAAGGAAGAATGTTCCATATATCTCATGCACTTTTATCTCTTTCATTAACATTTTGTGAACCACTAAATGTAAATTTTCATAAGATTACGTCATTTCGTCGTTTTCACCCTTCAAAATACTACGGAGCAGATTCGCCATGTTTTTCGAGGCAAACTTGCTGGAAGCGCGGAGTAATTCGCAAACGAAACTGTGACTCACCAAACGGTGAGCTAAAACGAGATCTTTTTCATTATTCAACTCCTCGTCCCTTAACTCGTCATATACGCGTGCTATTCCTTCGCGAAGGCTCAGAGTGGTCTGAAAGAGATCCGCTTGCGACGCGAGCCACGGCAGACACGTGGACAATACCGTCTGAAAAGGAAATGGGCACGTCAAATGGTATCGTCTAATAAACTCGAATAAAAATCAGAATTATTTATCACGAAAGACTTCGAATTGACTCGTTTACAGCGTTCAGCTACGTTTACTTTTCCAACTAAAATTTCTAATTTATTTCTGTGCTTTTCCAACTTAAACTCTATTCCCCTTCGGAATAAGATTTATCCTTCAATAAAAAATTTTTCCTTCAAAATGAAGATTCTTGCTCGTAATTATTCGCGAGAGCAAACGAAGAGATTTACCAGGCAAACATCCCGCGGCAGCCAAAAAATCACTCTTTCGTCCCGCTGCAGCCTCTCGTGATTTTCGAGCGTTTCGTCTTCGGTCGACACGAGAGACCGCTCATATTCGTATTCGTCATTGACCGCCGATGGATCTTCTACGACTAAGTGTTCCGCTATCACTTCCGGTGGTAAAAGCTCAGCCGGATCTATCTCGCCCGATCCGTTCAGCTGCTGGATCATTATCCGATGTTTCAGATGTAAGTCACGATCGCGGGATCTCTCAAACACAGCGACAATTTCTGCCGTTTTGTTTATTATATAGTTCATAATTTCTTGTACTATCTGGAACCGGATATGTCGCGTTTATATTTGATAAAATACGTTCTCTTATTATATATTTGCAATGTAAATATAGAATTTTTATTAAATTAAATTTGCATGTTACTTCTTATTTATATATATTATATATATATATATATTATATATATATATATATATATATATATATATATATACATACACACACAGGGTGAATTTTAATAACTGGACCAACGTTTTACCATAGGAGTTATTGACTGCAACTGTAATCAACTAAACGTTCTATAGATGACAGCTGCTTGGATCGAGCGTGCGTACTGAATGCCCGAGTATGACAGTCAAGTTCTAAAGTATGAATTAAATGGCATATATCATATTTTATAGAAGCTATGCACGCTTAATTAATATATTTAACTCTTTTTTTAAACGCAGTTTAGTTTTGCACGTTTTTATTTTTATACAACTTTTCTTACGCATTCTTTTGAAATGAAAAACGAAATTCTTTTTACGCGGTTTCTTATTATACGGAACATATTTATCGTGTAAAAAAAATTAGATGGAAAATGCTTATAGAATACTATAAATACCATAGAGTGCAAAAAAATTTATTTTATAAATAATACTTTATAATTTTTATAGAACAATCGCGTTACTTTTCTATAAGAAGTCAAACGCACGCGCGAGTGATGTTTCGAGATTTCTAAAAAATCATCGTTTAAATTTGTAAGATCGAAATCTAAGATATCGCATGRCAAGATATCTCTTTTACGCGTCTCTCCTTTTYCCTCGCTAAAARCGATAATAAGAGCGATTTTAACACGATTTAACTCCATTCTACAGTAACCGCTGAAAAAAATTAATTAAATGGTTCTATTTTTTATTTTATGCAGGCTGCTCCGTTCTTGTCGAATATATTTGCAATTAGTAAACCATTAAAATTTCAAATTTTTTTAAGYTTTACACTCGATTTAAAATTATAAACGAGATTTAATGGGACAAAAACGGATCAACCTGTAGAGGACCCTCCACCACCCCCGCCGATCCAATCGGCGGTCCTCTTTTCTTTAAATAACTTTATTCTTTTATTATTTATTTTTCACATGATTTCTTCTATTTAAAATRTAATAYAGAATTACATAATACATAATATAAAATATACAATTAAATCGTGTACATTCGAGATATCTTATTAATTCTGGATTACATGAATTAAAAACGCTTTAATTTCATTTTGCACGTTTCGATTTCGTGTAATCCAGATTACACAAATTCGATACATAATTTCATATATATTAACAATTTTAAACAATATTAAGTCAGCGGCACACGACATGCTTTTTTCCTAATAAATTATTAGAATTGCACCGTACAGAACGTAGGATTTCTARTAATTCACTAGATCGCAAGCAATCSAGCAGGAAAAAAGCATTGAGGGCAGCAAACTTTAACAAATTTAGCGAAAAAAAATTTGTTATATATAATTCCTGTAGATTRTATTTTTATATAAAAATTTAAATTTGTTAAAATTATACAATTTTTGTCAAACCACAACCCCCCCAACATTCTTACCCACCCGTATACTCGCCTATTTGTTTTCTATTAACTTTCTTAAAATTATGAAATTAATAAATTTTTTATAGTTTCGAAAACTTTCATATTTCTACCTACCCGTATCATCATTTATTT
>JANQDE010000969.1:14957-30522 GCA_037157785.1 Cephalotes varians | reverse complement strand
TGCATTCAATAACGCGTTTTACTTCAATGTTAGCAAATGTACAACAAACATTTAACAACACATGCAGTGCATTAATTTGCTTAATATGATGAATCACGCTTGGCTATCTGGGTAAAAGCGTTCTTAAAGTTGTCTAACATAGACTTCTGAAAGTTGTCCATTTGGAAACTGTAATCTTTGAAATCGCTACGTGAAAAACGGCTTTGCTAAGGCATCAAAAAGCTTTTCGCTAGAGCACTTTAAATTAATATTGAGAATGTTATCAATATAAACGACAAAAAGTGTTCTTATAGACATCTGTGTAAGCACAAAAACGTGCATTTTTCGCGGGTATTTGCTTCTTATTTATTCCTCGCTGTATTCCGGATGCAGAGATCTGGTGCATTGAATAAAATCAGATGATACTGAGTAAGTATGTATATTAGATAATACATAACGATAGATCAACATTATTGTGTTTAGCACTGATTGGAAGATAAATGTAAGAAAAATACGTTCTTAATCTAATATAATCTAGCCTCAATGAGTTCATTTTTGCTAAGACTTATCTACCCAGATAGCCAAGTCTGTCAAAAACAGATCTTGTAAAATCTTGCTACAAATTTTGTTAGCAAAAAGGATATAAATTTAATACAAATTTTGATACATCAGACCATGTCGATAAAATGCTTGCAAATACATAACAAAATCTGCTGGCATATTTTGGTTACAAATCCATGGCAGTGATGCCAGTTTCGAGCCGGGCAACATCGAGCAATGGATGGTGGGGGACACGCACACGAAAGGCGAGCCACGTACGTGTGAGCACGTACGTGGCTCGCCTTTCGTGTGCATATCCCCCACCATCCATTGCTCGATGTTGCCCGGCTCGAAACTGACATCACTGATCCATGGCAAAATACAGGCAAATGTACATGTAACCTGACGACAAATTGATAGCAAAAACAAAGTAAACCTTGCGTAGCGCTGTCTGACGACAAATTGTGAGCAAAAACTAAGCAAACCTTGCGTAGCGCTGTCTGACGTCAGACAGCGTTACGCAAGGTTTGCTCGATTTTTGCTGCCAATTTGTCGTCAAACAATATGTTACGCAAAATTTGCTCAGTTTTTGCTGCCAATTTGCTGTCACGTTATGTACGCAAGCTTTGCTAGCAAAACACAAGCTTATTGCTGACACAGATGGCACCGGATTTGTCACCAATCTTTGAGCGAATTTGATGCCAATTTGGCGACAATTTGCTAGCAATTTGTTTACTGGGTATATTATAAGAAATAAGGCAGTGGAACTATTCCGATAAGCGGAGCGGAGCAGTGTGGCCGCGCAGCCTGAGTGACAGATCTTCGAAAATGCGAAAAGGAGAGAGAACGAAGGGTCCCGAGTTCAAATCCCGGTGGGCTCCGTTAATTTTTCCATGCCTTACAATATAGACATTTTCATATGCAAATAAATATTAGAAATAAATATAATTAAAAAAATATCTGTTGTTATAATGTTGTAATAATTTTCTATTATTGGATTCAGATTGGGATTGTAAAATAAATAAAATTTCAACGGCTACACCTGCAACCGGGGATTATCTATCTAATGTCTTCCAAACCAACTGCACCAAACTCAAGGCTGTACAGCTGTTATAACAGGTGATAATCGTACTTTGTTTTTGGTTTAACAATGTCAGTTAGAAAGCCCTATGCAAGTCTTTGTAAAAAGCAGAAGCTTAGACGACTTAACAAGGCTTACGCGAATAGTATAAATGATTTATTCAGTAAATATACAGAGGATGATATTTCAAATCACGTAAGCGTATGTTTCAATGTAGAATCTATCAGTAATGAATCGCATAATTTGGGTTTTGTTCCTAATATCGTACAGGACAGTCATTCTAGTTTAGAGAATGCAGATGTTGACCAAATTCTTAGATATATGTAAAGCGGTACTCAGACTGAAAGTACGATTAATGATGATAGCCTCGAAAATAATTCAATATCTGATAACAATTTTGAACAAGTAATGAAAATGAGTTCAAATAGTGATAATAACGAGCCATTTAATCTTAAAAATTTTTTGCATGATTGGGCCATTTCATTTGGTATTAGAGATCTAGCGTTGACAAGTCTTTTGCATGGCTTAAATAAATCTGATCATAATGAATTACCCCTCGAGAACATTAAAGGCTACGCCCAGAACAAACGTATTTTCAAAAATTAGTTCGGGTGACTATGCTCAGTATGGCCTATTAAGAGGATTATTAGAGCAATTGAAAATTCGACCAATGTAAAATTCCAAAGGATATAGTTCTTATTATAAATATTGATGATTTACCTTTGTCAAAAAGTCCTTCAAGCCAAGTGTGACCAATTCTTTTTAAAATTTCAAATTATCCTGGAGATTCATGTGCACCTTTCGTAGCAGGGATTTTTCATGATGATGGAAAATTACTAAATGTAAATTTGTTTCTTGAACCGACCATTAGAATACATTCAATTGTCAGATGAAGGATTTGAATATAAAAATAGAGTATATAAGGTTTTCACAAAATTATTCGCTGCTGATACAGTTGCTCGTAACTATGTCATGTGCTTTCCACCTCACAATAATCGATGTGGAAAATATGACCAAATTGGAGAAACTGTACAGCATCGAAGAATTTTTTCAAATAATTTTAATTTAAGATCGAATAAAAATTTCAGGAAAGACATTCCCTCTCAATATTTAAATTTACTCTCTCCTTTAGAAAGCATCATAAGTTTAACTAAGCAAGTTCCTCTAGACCCGATGCACTTACTGGATGAGGGTATGGAAAAAAAACACATCAAACTATTGCTCAATTATATGGTAATGATGCTGATGCAAAACGTAGGCTCCAACTGTTAAATACTAAATATATTACTTTCAAAGAGTGGGTTCCTTCTGATTTCGTTAGAAAAACGTACTTTAGATCATTTGGATAGATATAAAGCAACAGAACTTCGATTAGCTATTTTATATACAATGTCAGTCTTATTTCAAAATAGGATTCCTAATGAATTAATGCTCCACTTTAATTTACTTAACTGTGCCTTGCGCATACTGTATGACCCAACTCAATGCTTGAGAAATAATCCACTAGCTAAAGAATTACTCATTATTTATGTAAATCTTATGAAACAATATTTTGGAAAAATTCATATTATTTTTAATGTACATAATTTACTTCATCTTTCTGATGACATATTACGTTTTGGACCTCTAGATTCTTTTAGTGTTATATCTTTTGAAAATCACTTACAAACAACTAAACAATTAGTTCGTAAAGGATTTCAACCTTTGACATAAATAATGAATAGGTTAAACGAAAAATCGCAGATTATAAATGCAAAACAAAAACAAGCCATACCTCAGGAATGCTTTGCTATGAAAGATAGTATTATAACTCAACTTCCTGATAGATACAGTAGACCACATAAAAAAATTGAATTTCATAATTTTACTTTAACTATTACAAAATCTAATAACTATTGCTATCTTAAAGACAAAACCGTTGTTGTCATTAAACACATTTAAATAACAACCAGTAATTGGCTTCAAATACGAAAATTTAAATTCAATAGAAAATTACCCTATCGACTCTACATTATTAAATATCTGTAAGACGAATTATTTATCTACGAACTTGCAGGCATAGCCTATTGTATAAAAAATCAATTGTATAAAAAAAAAAGCTTTTAGGATTTTTTCGGGTTTTATTATATTTTTCCTCTTATTCACAGTAACAATTAAGTACTTTTGTCCTATAAACAAATTTTTTATCTTTTTTATTATAAGACAATATATATTTATTTATTAAACTTAGATTACATTATTATTTTTTCGACAGACTGTTTTTACAATTTACAAGTTTATTAAAAATCGATATTTTTCTATTAAAAAAAAATTATTTATTTGGCGCGCAGTTGAACTTGAGATATGTATACATATTCACATAAGAAATTTTCAGCACGAAGACCTAGCTTTGACCGTTTGGCACTTTAGTTAATTATATTAATGTTGTGTTTTCATATATCGGTCATGAATCTATATTTATTTAAAAATACGCGCGCCCTAGCATGCGTTCTCATCATCACCGGTTGTTGCGAAGAATATCACCACATGCCTCAGTGGTCGAGAAGGTAAGACGCTCGCCCCGGAAAGTCGAGAGGTTCCAGGTTCGATCCCTGGCTGAGATGTTATTTTTCGCAACAAATTCTTTACAATATTCAGGGGGAATAAGGGATTGAGATGCTTATTAGCATCGTTGTTATTAAATTGATTATCAATTTAATAGTGTGATTTACTATCCTTATTCATCTTAAGACTGTGTTTTAARACCGAAAATTTATTCRGCGYGYAGTTRAACTTGAGATATRTATACAAATTCACATAAGAAATTTTCAGCACGAAGACCTAGCTTTGAYCGTTTGGCGCTTTAGTTAATTAATGTTGTGTTTTTACATATCGGTCACGAGTCTATATTTATTTAAAAAAAAATTATTTTAAGAAAAGTTTGAAAATTTTTGTCTGCCTTAATTTTAATTGTTGATTTTAGTATATATGACAGGATGATTCGACAACGATCAGAAGATTCTGCAGAGGGTAAACCAAAGAAATGTACCAAACATCATACAAAAGATGAAATTAACGAAGGAAATGGTATTCAGAAAAGAGCAAAACCGAGTACAGTCAACAATTTCGTTATAGATAAATCAGGGAGAAAAATCTCTACAGGAGTACGCTTCGATGTGAACTTTCTTCTATTAGCCAAAAACTGATCAAGACCATACTAAAAAGTATGTTTCTTTACAATTTTACATTAGTAATAAATAAATTATAATACATATAATAATATTATTATTTCATTTATTTTGTAAAATCAAAGGAAAACCGCCAAAACGCTGCAAATGAACTGCCAAAGGATTTTATCTGCACTCGCACCACTCCTTTTATCCTCACACTATTCAAAAAAAATATTTGCAATGCAAGTGCTATAAGTAGCCAACAGTCGGTTGATCAATCGACTGACAACTGTATGCGTAATATATCCTTTTATTTATTTTATCAATGATTGTTTTATGTCGTCTGATATAAATAATTCAATTTGTATTTGCAGCATTCATTAATCAACCGCAAGTTAGTACACAAGCAATGCCGATCACCCATTTATCTTCAAGTACAAATAAAGAACGTTGTACAGCTGAGAAATTCCAAAGGTTCAATTCATTATTAATATAAATATTTATATTTTTCAAGTTAGAGTATAATAACAATTATTATTTTATTATTTTTTCAGAGTTTTTGAAAACAAATTTTCAAGGTACTAGAATACCTTGCCTTAGAAGGCAAGATTCTTTAAGCAAGATCTGTTCATTAATAGTTGGTAGTGAAGAATCAGCTAATAAATCTGCACATCGAGTCTGCCCATCAACAGTTACTAGTGAACAATATGCAGCTGAGAAATCTGCAAGTAAGCTCTGTCCGTCAACAGCTGTCGATAAACAATTATTAGTTAACAAATCACATGCAGCAGCGATTAGTAAGATTTTAATTTTAAATCATTAATTGCTTTTTCCTAGAAAAAGCTTTGTATTTTTATTTAAAAATGAGCAACACATTATTTCTTTTTACAAGTGTAGCATCAAATGGTGTAGATTTGATAGCGCAACAAAATCTACCATTAACACTGATTGCTGGAATTTCTACTGTCTCGAATACTACAAATTCTCTACGTACCAATCTGGATGTATTAAGTGGACAAATAAGAACTCAATAATCGAATGGTATATTATTATTTTTTTATTATTGAGATATATACATAACAAACTTTTAATGTGGTCATATTATATAAGGAGAAGACATATTTATACCTGTAAGCCAAACTATTTATGTAAATACTAACACGGGATTTGAAGAACCATTGATTCTAAATATACCAATAATGAATGTATATAACACTGAAAAAATTAGTACGGGGCAAATAGAACAAGTACAATTACATAGTTAAACAGGTAGACTTAACTAATTAACGCAATACTTTATTATATATAATTTTATCTCCTATTGATTATAATTAATTATTATTTAATTATATAGCTAACAATGACGATTCTGAAAATAACCATGGACAAAAAAATGAAAAAAGTTCCTCGTCCAGTCCAGAAGATGTAACTGAAAAAACGTTCTCGTTGAACAGTGGATTTTCGCCTCGATCTTCCTCTACTTTTCTAGATTATGCGGAAGCTATGGAACATTTAAATGCTGGGTTGCACGACCATTTTCCAAGTAATAACCTTAATGAAACAAGAGCTGACGATGTTGCTGAATAAGATGATAACCTTAATGAAACAAGAGCTGACGATGTTGCTGAATAAGATGATAACCTTAATGAAACAAGAGCTGACGATGTTGCTGAATAAGATGAAGAAAACCGAGTACATGAACTAGGAGTACAAAACAATTATAATAACATAAATCAACTTTTAGAGAGGGAGAGAGAGCTCATGGAGATAATTGCTGCAGTGAGCAAGTGATATTTACTTTGCATTATAATTGCACTTGTACGTACGTTTCAAACAATAGTATTTCATTTTTATTTTAGATTCATGCAGAATTATTTTATTATTTGCAATAGAAAAACTCGACGCTATATTATTACACTTCCAAAACGATAATATTGTTATGCACCAACGTAGAATTGATGTTTCTGTTCCTATTAATTATGAAAGACTTCATATTCTGCCTATTAATGACGTAGAGTTATTCAAAGAATTTGACCGAAATCTAGTCAAACGTGATCCAGTAAACGCAGACCTTCAAATGCAATTTGTAAGACATTTTCTTATAATTTTAAATAATTTTTCTTAATTTTATATTATATAAACAATATTTTCTTAGATAAATAAAATTTCTAATTGTGGCGAGTCAGACATGAGAAAGGCCATTGCCATGACGTTACCGAAAATTCTGACAAATGAATTAGGAATTAGGAAAATTGGTGTGGATAATCAAAACGGAAGGCAAACTACCTGTTCAAAACATTAATTTTCCTACAATTATAGCAAGTCAGTATTTGTTTCAAATAATATATTTTTTATTGTACAATTGTACAAATTGTTAGTTATTTGTTTTCATTCACAATAATCATTTAAAAACTATTTTCTTTTCAAGGTATTTTTTTCAGCTAAATACAACTGCTGAAGAAGATGTGAAAGCTAGAATTAAGCTTTGGCTTCAAAAATCTGGAAACCCCGAATCCGAACTGACCAAAAAAAAGCAGAAAAGAAAAAAGCTTTAAGATTAGATTAGATTTTGGACTAAAAAAAGTTATGCGTTTAATTTCTGCGTTAAAATTAATATTTATTAAAGAAAGTGATATGATTTGTATTTGATCTCAGTTTCAAATAGCCTTTAATTAATCATATAAACAAAGTGATATTATTATTTAATCTCTACGTGAACAGTATTAATAGCATTATATAAAATATGATACGATTTGCAATTTGATTTCTGCGTTCATATTTATTAATCATTTATGTCATAGTATTTAATCTCTGATTTAGAAATCATTATATATTATAATTATCAGAGTTATATATACCAGCGTTTTATATATTTATAATTATTTTATAAATAAATTATCAACTGTGCCAATTGTTTTCTTATAACAATTATTTTATTAAATAAATGTGAAAAAATCACGTAAAAGAAAAGAAACTCCATTAAATACAGTTTTGAGTTTTATTGTTTACAATAATCTGAAACTAAATAACGTTTCCTTTTGTGCTGTTTATTTGATTTTTTCACACAAATTTCCAAAAATATTCATACAAAAAACTTAATCTCTAAATGATATCATAAAGATATCTTTGAAGACAGCTTTAAGCGCTCTTAGATACATCTTTAAAGTACTCTTAAAGACATCTTTGATAAGCATTATTACTATTTCTCTCTTCAGAAAAGTGGTCTTTGAGACGACTTATAATTTTCCTTACGGATGGACATTCAGACTCCTTTTCAGTCACCTTTCGGTCTCTTTTTAGAGATCTTTAAAGTTAACTTCTATCTGACAGAAGTTATCTAAAAGAGCGTTTCTTGACAACTTTTTGTTTATTGGGTTAAAAGCAAAAGTGGAATTGACTGCATTCTTTTGTTATCATAGAAGAGAGTTCTACTTCTTCATTTGATCATACCATTACTTTCACTTCCATATATAGTCATGTTCTACGCTCGAACTAGATTTTACTTCTATGAGTCATATAATGTGCTAGCTCACGGTCTATAAAATCTATTTGCTTTAATCGATATTTTGTGAAAGCAATATTTCTTGTTAGTTATAGTAATAACTCAATATATTACCAGAAATGTTTAATTTTGAAAGTTATAAAAATTATTCATTAATATTATCTAAAATTTAATTTATTTATTGTTTTCTAAGGATTTAGACATACTTTATAAAAGCTAACATAAATTACTCCAATTTTTACAATAAAAATCCTGAATAGTACGTCTAAATCAAGAGATATAGCTCTCTTTGTCTAACCAATGATATAACGTAAATACGCTTTCTTTTTCTAAGCATAGAGTTACAATTTTATTTGTTCATTTCTTTTACATTTGCGTTGCTTTTGCTAATTGTTATTATCTAACTCAGTTTTATAATTGATGTTAATAATTTGACACAAACATAATAATAATAATAACAATAACAATAACAATAACAATTACAATTATAATTACAATAACAACAATAACAACAACAACAACAACAACAACAACAACAATAATTATTATAAACGATAAGTATAATATTAATTTTATGTGCGGTAAAAGATGAGTTTTTTTAATTATAAAATTTCTGAAATGTTTTAGGTTGTCATTTGGGTAAAACGAATTATGTCCTTATGTTAACAATTTTATTTCTCATAAACTATTGAAATTGTGATACATATAAGAAAAATTGCAGGATTTTTGTAATAGCTTTTATAATTTAACAATTGTATAAAAATTAAAATGTGGGATTCTGGCACTGTCTTGTGCCAGAATAGGGGAGAACGGGGTCATAACGCTCAGCGGACTGATCACCTTAATTCAAACAAGAATTCTAAAGAATAATATATATTTCTTTTTATCTAATGTTTACTTGATATAAAATTTATCTAAAATAATATATTATTAGGCATATATAAATAACTACAAAAAACATACGTTCGATGAAAATTTTCAATAATAATTCATATAAGAAGTAATGACATTACAATAAGGTTTTTAGCACACTTAAATGCATATACACTGTATTTTATGATTACTAATGTAATCTGATTCTTTAAATTTTTCATATAAAAAGAATATGATTGTCTACATTTTTTTTTACTGAAAGTTTTTTTACTACGTGGACGATTAGGGTCATGAAAATCATAAAGAGCAGAACGCGGCGCTCGGGTATGCGCAGAGTGCACACACATATAATTTAAAATGTAATTTAAGAATACTATGAACAATATAATTTAAAAATGCTGACTAGTCTGTCTAATTTATGTTCTCAAAGTGTTAGTCGCAAAGTTAGCCAAAAAATACTAAAATGTCGTTTTTTATTGTTCACACAATACATGATGTTGAAAATGTTTGTAATGGTAAACCGTTATCAGGTAATTTCCTTATCAATAACCTGATCGCGCTTGTGTGGACGTCGCTTGAGCGGTGCGTTCCGAATACCGATCGTTGAGTGGGTAAGCTGACCCATATGTGGGGGAAAATTTCGAGTACAAAGCGAGCGTCAATCCGAGCCGCGGGCGAGTTGGTTTTGGCTCCGGGTGGCCCTCGGAGTTATAACCAAGTTCGCGCACTCCTTTCGACTCTTATATTCTGAAAGCTGGGCGTTCTCGGCTACCTTACCCGACTGGGCGTTCTCGGCGTCTTACCTTGGCTGGGCGTACTCGGCCTTCTCTAGTTGGGAGTTCTTGGCTTCCTGCCTTGACCGAGCATTCTCGGTCCCCTTGAACTGGGTGTTCTCGGCTACCTTACCTGACATGGCTGGGCGTATTCGGCCTCCTGAAAGCTAGGCGTTCTCGGCTTCCCATTTTGACCGAGCGTTCTCGGTCTCCTTGAGTTGGATGTTCTCAGCTATCTTATCTGACTTGGCTTGACGCTCCCGTCTGACAAACTCGTGGCCGCGTCGATCATGGGGGAACGATAACCGGGCCGGGAGTGCGCTGTGAGGTCCCGTCGAGTGATTTGTCATTAATCAAAGGCCCTCTTTGTTTCCAGCATCTTCACCGCTCGAGAAGCGGTGTTTCGTCCGTTATTCGCATGGTCTTTTCCGCGACCACTGGTCCTAGATATAAGCTGCGTAAAGTGTAAACCTGGCAGTCACCTTCGTTAGTTAGTAAATCCGTTAGTTAGTAAGTCCGTTAATTAATAAGTCTGTTAATTAACAATTCCGTGAGTTCATTAGTCGGTAAGTGTATTGGTACGTAAGGCGTTGTAAAAAGTCGAATCCATGAGCCTCGATCTGCCCGATGTATACCGCCGCTCTTTGCCGAGTCACAGATTGTTCACGAAAAACAAATATAGTCCATCTGCATACTCTAAGTCTAAATATACTCATTTACTTTGTAACTGTTACTGTTGCAAAAATGCATCGTTACCAGGCATCATAAAGCGCACCAAATATTAGCCGGCGATAAGTCCGCGACTAAGTCCGCGTTCGGGACCGTCCGCTGTTCCCGAACATCTCCGAGCGACTCTACTACCGCCGACCACGGGTCTCTCTCCGCGCCGATCTCCGATAGAGGGAAGCTCGACAATATGTACTACTTACCGATCAACGGTAGTAAGTGGCCGGCCGAGTATAAAAGCGCGTCGGACCGCACAAAAGAAAGCCAATCCTAGAATCCGCAGTCTAGCAACCAGCACCGAATTCGATTTCCTCGAAAACCTCTAGAGATCTCGGGACCGAGAGTACTCGATCTCCGCCGAGCGTACTCGGCTCTTGGATATTCCGAACCGCCTTCGAGATACCAGGATCGAGGATACTCGATCTCCGCCGAGAGTACTCGGCCCTCAAGTCTAAGCGCCGGCCATTGCACAAGCCCGGCTGCACCAAGAAGGCAACCGAAATCGACTCCGCCGCGTGCAGAATTGAAAATTTTCGCCAGCGCGTGCGCCGCGCGCGCAGTATCTATCTCGGCCAACCGACTCGCACGGTCTCACCGCGCACCTTCGCCGCGCCTCCGCGCTAACGCTACGCGGACCGAGCTCTTCGAGCATGTACGAACCGAGCGCGCGAAGGCGTCATCGGCAGAGTGCAAGTTAAATACGGGATACACGTCCGATTCTCTTGCACCGATACACCGATATCTTGTAAATACCGCGTACGGATCCGTGAGATTCTTTTATACCAATACACCGAGATTCTCTTGCACCGGTACACCGACACATTGTAAATACCGCATACGAATCCATGAGATTCTTTTGCACCGATTCATCGATACTTTGTAAATAGTAGTATAGCTATGAGAGTTCTAATCCAGGAGCTCCGAGGGGAATGCGGGGCGAGGGGAACTCTCCGGGGCGAGGGGTATGACGTCACGAGGGAAGGGGGTCTCCTGGGCATGACGTTACGATGGAGGGGAAGGGGGAAGGGACGCTAATCCTTCTTATCACAGCGGGACCTTAGGAATGNCGGAGAGCTCCCCTCGCCCCGCATTCCCCTCGGAGCTCCTGGATTAGAACTCTCATAGCTATACTACTGTAAATATCACGTCCGAATCCGGGAGATTCTCTTGCACCGATATACTGTAGAAACCGTGCCCAAACGTATAAGTGCCTATTACACTGAAATATTATAAATACCGCGTACAAACACATAAGTTCTATTGCACTAATACACTGTAAACATCGCACTTCTCTACCACACCGATATACTGTAATAAATACCGTGAATACATAAGTGCACCGATTCATACACACACAAACACACACGCGCGCGCGCGCGCACGCATGCACACGCGTTATTATCTTATAAATATATGACCTAATAAAAGGCAATCTTTAACCGAAAAATCTGACTTGAGTCTCTGCTACTCGAACCTGGAAATCCCGACGAGCACATCCGACGAAACCGTTCCGTTCCGTTACAACTTTCTCTCTTCCCGAATTGGTGTTCATTTCTGAAAATCTCGATATCGCCGAGCCGTAAACAAAGCGAAACGAACGTTACATGTTGTTTAATTAAAAAAAAGTTTAATAAACAAATTTTTTTATACAATTGATTTATTGAAAATGATTGTTATGATCTGCAACTGAAATGTCCAGTCAAAATAGACGTAATCACCATGATATCATCGCGATTATCACGACTTGTAGCCTGTGTAACGTCTCAGTACTCGGATGAACTCAGCAAAACGTCGAGTTGTTGGGATCTTTTATCGCAGTTAAGGACGTAAAAATCCAGGATAACTATCCGTTAGCTGCGTTGCTCTCCAGGTTCCAATCACTCAATATGTAGGGCCGTTGAATAAATATTTGAACAGTTTTATGAAATGATTATGATTTATTGAGTTTCAAAATACAATATTAAAGCTTAAGCCCTGCAATCCTCTTGCAGTAAGTAATGCCGTGATTGACTAACGAGTAGTAGCGACTTTCGGATAAGTAAGTGCAGCGGTAGCGCTGAGTTTTCGTGTTTTATACATTTCTAAAAAGCAGGAATGGGATTGCTTCGCGTTTTTGCGATGAGTCACGCAGAAGTGAGTTTCTGAGCTATTTCCTTATTTGGTCATGTTCGCTTTTTCGTTACCATATATGGTCATGTGGCGTGTTGCCCTTGGTGCTTCCATATATGGCTTTGTTTGCTAGGCTTTATTCTATTCTCGGAATTGTATGAGTCATAGGATGACTCATAACTACGATATTCAGTGAAAGCGATGTTTCTTTGTTCGTTAAAAAGAATATTCTCTTTATAGAGTTATAGAATTTATTCATTTATTTTTATATTATTTAGTTATCAAAATTTAATTATTGGGAAAATTTGAGTTATATGTCATTTTAAGAATCTTAGATATACTTTATATAATATTACATAATCTATTTTATTCATTTTTACAATAATTTCCTACATAGTATGTTTAAGGAATCAAGAAATATTGCTCTCTTTGTCTAACTGAAAATGGTATAAGCGTGTAGGCTTTCTCCCTTTAATATAGGATTACAGTTATTCATTTGTATTGGCGGTGCTCTGCGCTGGTTGTCTATGATTTATTTGGCACAATAATAGTTCAAGCAATAATGATGAATATGATTATAATATTGTAGAATAGGCTTTTACTTACTTTATATTTTATTAGTATTCTTAGTTGTATTGTGAGAGTTTATTTTAAGTTTGGCGCTTATTGTGGCGATCTTCAGTTAGGACCGTTGTAGAGGAATATGGGGTAGCGATCGAGAGAGGTCGGGGCACGGCGCGCAAGTCAGTCGAAGAGAATCAGTCGAAGTAATATGTTGTTTTTCTTGTAACTCTTTTCTTTATTAAATTTTCGTAATCAGTAATAGTGGTTGGTGAGAGAACCTACTCCTTGTTGGACCCATCCTCACACTACCATCCTACACTATATTTGGGGGCTCGTCCTAAGATATAGAAGAGAAAAAAAAAACGAGAAAAATGGCAGTAAAAGACGATAAAAGACGTTCACGACGGTGCAAACGATACGACGGTGGATGACATGACGGTGATCCAGCTAAAAGACGAATTAAAACTTCGCAAGTTAAGAACGACCGGCAATAAAGCGGAACTGGTAAAACGATTGCAGACGGCATTGTTTTTGGAAGAACAGAAAGACGATAAGGCGAGTGACGATAAAAACGATGCACGCGATGAGAGTCGCGAATCCGATGACGAGTCCAGTGAGCAGGAAAAGGATGGACATCAAAATAACCGTTCGTCCAGGCGAGAAAAGTGTCTATTAACATTCAAGGACGTAGAAGACTCCATTGATATTTTTAGCGGCGACCATGGCAAGAACGTGAAGCAATGGATTGAAGATTTTGATGAAACGGAAACGGTTATACGGCTGGAATGACGTACAAAAGACGATATATGCGAAGAGACTTTTACGCGGTTCGGTACGACTCTTTGTAAGATACGAGGTGCGGGGAAAGTCATGGAAGGACATCAAACATGCCTTAAAGCAAGAATTCGCCCAGAAAGTAAACAGTGATGTACATAAGGAGCTTCAAAGAAGAAGAAAGAAGAATGATGAAACGTATAGCGAGTATTGCTATAGGATGCTCGAAATTGCTTCCCGAGCGAAGATGGAAACCAGCGCAATAATTCAATATATAATAGACGGTATAACTGATGACGAGGCGAACAAGRTTATTTTRTACGGTGCGAAAAGTATTTCTGAACTTAAGCGTAAGTTTGATTTGTATGAAACGATGAAAAGTAGGTCTAAGTATAATATTAAGACGGACGAAAGAAAAAATCTGTGCGCGCGGATGATAAAAAAGAAGAAAAACGGTGCTACAATTGTGTGCGGTGATAAAAATCATTTAAGTGCAGCGTGCCCAACTAAGGAAAGGAGCGTTAAATGTTTTAAATGTAATGAATATGGTCATATCGCGGCTAACTGCACTAAAGCAGCTGATAAAAGAACAAAAGATTGTAATGCTACGCAATTCAAGGCTAAAAAATGTTATAAAAACGTTAAAATAAACAGATATGAAATATCAGTTTTAGTTGATACTGGTAGCGATCTAAGTTTAATACGTGCAGATCACTATATTAGAATTGGAGCCCCTACGTTAATAAGTCGATCAATCAAGTTTAGTGGGGTTGGCTCGAATGAAAACAAAACATTGGGCGAAACGCGAGTTAATATTTCCATTGATAATTGTTCTTATGAAATAACGTTCCATGTTGTACCCGAATCTTATATGCAAAGTGCTGCGTTAGTCGGAACCGATTTCTTAAACGGTGTGGAGATGCGAATAATTAACACGTTGACCGCCGCGCGCGTTTACAGTGAAATCTCCTTCAGGCCACGCGTACCGCTGTACGAAGCGTATTCTGCTGGGTATTCCCACCGATGTTTTAAAAATGCGAATCTCTGATTGTCGCAAGAATAACCTCCCGCCCCTTTTGTTTCCATGGTATCATGCTCGGTCATTTATTTTCGTTACTTCGCATTTGTTTCTCATCTCGCCACTGTACAGGATCAATTTGACTCTTTGCCGAGTAACGAGCGGTATAACTTAAAATTTCTACCCCAATTCGTTAAAATGTCGAAAAGAAAAAGGGAAAACTTATTTGTTAGAGAGTCAGATAGCAGTGAACAAGAAAGCTTTTACGAGGCTTACACAAATTCAAATAGCAGCGATGAGGAAGAAATCAGATTTCYTAGAAATAGAAATGTAAATAGAATTACATCATCCGATTCCGATTCGGATATTGATCAGTGCAATGGTAGTGATAYTGAATGTAATGAAGATTCCATTGACGAGATTTTGCAAGAATTGGTCACTGATGAAGACAGAAGAACTGATGATAACGAGGAAAAT
>JANQDE010000968.1:17762-31971 GCA_037157785.1 Cephalotes varians | reverse complement strand
AACATAAAAGTTATGCGCGGAGTTGATTTACAAAGATTTACCTGTACGGTAGGCACGTGACTGTGTTTATTGAGGTTTACCGTAACAGGTCGTGCTTCAAACGCGTTTTTGTCTACTGARTTTTTTGTGRTRTTGATRGGTRTGTGATCCGTTCGGACCCCTGTTGYACACCCGACTTCGAGGGTCCGTTGGAGTTTCCCTGATTATTTATTTTTCTTCTATTGTTACTAGCGATGCGTAACTCACAATTTTCGAGGAGATGCCCTTGTTTCTTGCAATAACGGCAAAATAATGTATTTTTAGACGCCGCACTTCGTTCTAATTTTGACCGACAATCTTTAGCACTATGTCCAAAATTATTGCAAATCTGACATATTATCTTTGTTTTATTTTTTACGCCGCGTTGCTGATTTTACTTTTTCCAACAATTACTGGCTGAATGCCCTTGTTTATCACACCACTGACAAATTACGGAGGGCTTATTTTGATTATTCATATTATTATTTATTCGTTCGGCATGCTTTAGCGTTATGATTTAGAACATAATTGAGAAATAATATTATTACTTTGCTATATTTACAATACGTTAACGGATTGTCGTGTTTAAGGATCGCGAAGCCGACATTTATCAGCACTATGTCCCCGTTTTTTACATATCTGACATATTAAAACTTCGTTTCCTAATCCGGCATTATTAGAAGAAAACTGAGTTAATTTTCTGCAATTGGAAGCTAAATGTTTCTCCTTGTAACAAATTTGACAGGTTTTACGCGACTGATTTTGAGTCTTGCCTGAGGCATTACCAATCGTAAATCTGTCATTGAACGAAGCTCTCTTTCTATTCTTAACGCGTCAGTTACGGTATCTTGGACATTTAAATCCTTCGCTATTCTCTATTCAATTTCTGGTTTTAATCCTCTAATAAAACATTTGCACATGTCCTTTTCTAACGATGCTTTAATATTCTGACTTGGAAGGACATTTCCTGAATTTCTATATGCTTCTAATATTTGTTTTCCCAGTAGTTTTACTCGATTTGCATATGTAACTACATCTTCTTCATTTTCTTGATAAATGCTACCCAGTTCCCCTTGTAATTGRTAGACATTTTTAGAAGGGCCATAAATTTGTTCTAAATATTTTGTTAATTGRGCTACACTGTCAAAGATTTGATYTTGTATGGTACGACGTGCTTCACCTACGATTCTTGTTCTAATAATTTTTGTAAATTGGGATTCAGCTTCGGCAAGTAACATAGATTTTGCTTCCTCACATCCCTCAATAAAATATGATAWCGGGATATTTTGACCGTCAAAGGAGGGAACGGCCTCCACCGCATATTTTAACGTGGCGAACGGATTCTGGTTTGCCATTGTGATTTTGTTAATTTTTGTGGGAAATAACTTAGTTTCGCACACTGGTTGAATCGTGACGTCCYCGGAATCGTCGGAAGCAGGCTCAGGCGTATCAACAAAAATTTCGGATTGATCCTTCGTAATTACAGAATCGTTCAATGAAAAATCAATTGATTTCGGTTTAAGGGATCCGGTAGGAGTAGATGTACGTAGAGTTGGATTACGCGGGTTAGTTTTGCTTTGATTCTCTATCGCGATTTTGTAAAGATTATCAACTTCAGCTTTATCAGATGTAGACCTCGAATTCATCCCTGTCCCCAAAAGATCGCACTTTTCATCCCAGACGAGCCCCCAAATATTGAAATTCTGTTACGTCCAAACCCCGAAGGTTTTGGTTATATGAGTTGGAGGGAAAGAGAAGGAGGAGGTATGGAAGGACGTAAAGAGTAACTGTCTCGGAGATATACGCACAGAGGCGCGTGCTGCGAGTTGAACGCACTTTTATGGCTCGGGAATATGGGTCAACGTCCCGAAAGGACGCTATAACACCTTTTTCCACGAGCAGTACGATCGTCGGTCTTAATTCGAGTCAAGGAACTTAATCCCTTTAACTCGGGACTGGACCACGTGCGATCTCCGAGGGCAAAGGAAACGAAGGGCGAGGTCGTTATCCTTAAACTAATAAAAAGCGAGAACGATCTTAGTTAACATTTAAGATTTATTATGAACAATCAATATAGAAATATAATTAATTGTTGATTTGGTGTTATCCCGTAAGATCTTTTGGATGCCGCGAGGAGGGACGTCGAGAAGGAGTTGATTCTTTCAGTTAAATTAGTAGTCGTAGTAGTAGTGAACTAATTACACTTTTATTAAAATACTCGGTTTACATTTTGATTCACTCTTACTTATAAGTATGCACACGCGGTGCTCTGCCGAGCAGAGCCTTCGGCCGCAACACGTTTCGGGATATTTCCGCTGGTGTACGCTTGACACCGGCTTTCATACCTCAGCTAATCAATCGTGATTGGTTGAGGACGAATCGAACGATATCAGATTTCCGAAAAGTGCAATGCGGACCATTGCATTTTTTCGGCCGCGCGTGTGATCTTTGGCCAGCGCGTCCTCGGGCGCGCTATCGTATATCGCCTACTAATCGCTGACTGGATCCTTGCGTTGGATTCCAGTCGTTGTGAACGAAACTAACAAGCATTAACTAAACTATAAAACCCGTGGTTGAAATGTTATATAGTAATTATCTGGTGAAATATTACATAATAATACTTAATCTGATACCTATTACGTAGTGTGGCTTACAACACCTCTCCCCCGTTAAATAAAGAAAAACTGACAGGGGAGGTTTGAGCACGCAATTACATGATTAGAGGAGCGTGGTTACTATGTACTCAGTGGGGGACTTATAGTTTTCACATCTGTGTTGTAGTTGCGAAGGTCGGAGTTTATTGGTAGTGTCAGCAAAACGTATTTATTGCGAATATCGTTGTTGCTGATGGGGTACTTTGTTTTTTCTAATTATAACATATACTACGATGCTCACTACTACTACCGCTAGTACTCCACTAATACTGGTGGGGTACACAAAGTATGGTTGTTTATAAAATTCGTTATCAAAGTCAGAATCATTTTTCTGTATTTGATTACGTATATTCCGTAGTTGCGTTTTGCTACTCGTTAAATTTTGTAACTCGATTTTGTCAAATATGTGTGTATTTTGCAGTGTGGCATCGTTTGTGCGTGCAATTGTTATATTGAAACGCGGTAAATAAGTATTAATTGTGTATGTTCTATTGTTTTAGTATTAACAAAAATATCTTTGTTGAAAACCCACATTGGTTTGACAATGCAACCTCACCAACTCCTTTTAAGATTTCTGTTTTGTCGGATCGTTTCTCGCATTGAAAGGATACCGACTGTTCGCCTAATGTTGAATACAGCCATGCACGTGCTTGTTGTAACTGAATCCAAATGGTGTGGTTTGATGTTACATGCATCGTTTTGCAATTCAAGTAATTATCTAGTTCATGTACGTATGCCTGTATTTCACATGGGGAACTTGTCTGTATCCTATAGAGTGTCATCACGTTATTGCAAACGTAATGATCTCGAATATTTTTACAACTCGTTAACTGATCCTTTGTCAGTAATGCATACGTTTGTCGGTTGCCGTCTATTGCGACAAGGGTGTTTTGAATGTTGACTATTGCAAACATGTTATCGCGCATGTATATCGGTAAAGATATCACGTTGTAGATACCGTGCTCTACGGAGTGTACCATCGGCACGTGCATTACTACGAAAATATTGGATCCCTTGCAGTAAACGGCAATCGTTACAAATTCTTTTATTCGTACCCAGTTTTCCGTTGCAATTTGAAATAGAAAGCGTAAATCATTTTGCAGATGGCTATTTGTATCGCGTAAACTTTGTATGATTCGTTCGATCGGAACGAAGTCTAATTGTGTAAGTTTGTTATGTGTTTCTGTTACAAGATTTATTATGTCTCGTATGTCGGTCTCTATTTCTTGTAGTACATTTGTTATGGCTAAAAGATGTTCGTTGAGTAAATTTTCTTGAGTTTGTCTATTTGCCGACGCCATTATCTGTGATACGGATTTAGCCAAGGTTTCTTCGTTACTTTGAATTATGCTTTCTACTTCATCTAGATGCGCTATTGTGGTGTTTAAGATTTTTAAGTGGTTTTTAGTGCGTGTTGTTTTGTTAGTTGTTTATTCTCTATGAGGTTAATGTGATCGTTGATAGCTTTTTCATCATCCGCGTCCATTGTGCCAAATAACTGTTTTGCTATTGAGCCGATTCCGTTGATTAATCTTCTCCGTTTGCGCGTCGGAAATCCCATTATTACTTTTATTCGTTCGAAATGAGAAACTAATGTTTGTTCTTTATTCTGGAGTTCTGAGTAAATATTCTGACAGCTTATTCTGTTATTGTCGTGGATATCATTATCCGCGCACATTTTTGCTGTAGTTTTTAAAGACTTATTCGCCTGGTTTATCCTTTTTTCTAGCGCAGATATATCTAACTTAACTACTAATTTCCATTTTTCGTCGGTTCTTAACAATGTTYCCYGTTTTTCRTAGTARAGTCYGGGATTGTGTTGGAATCGCGTTATTTTATACTCGGACGGTTTGRTTTCGYCGTTTTCTGTTTGAGCAAAAATCGGCGCGCAAGTTACTAACAAGGTTCTGTAAAATGAAAGAATATTACGTTGTTTTAAACGTTAGATATAACCTATTTAGTCGGACTCGGAGCGCGTTTTTGTACGTGTCACCCGTTTTTTATCGTTATTTTCAGCTTTCTTGTATCACTTTTCTGTGTACAGAAGAATTTTTAACGATGGTCGTGGTAATGCGCGAAGACACGTCTCGTCGGTCGCCTTCTGTCGTACGAATCGCGATTATTTTGTTAATTAAAATAAAAGGAAAGTTTTCCATTTGTGATCTATTATGAATCCGCTGAATGAATTTCCGTTGGAGTGCGTGGTGTGTCCGGAGGCAGTTTGTGGATGATCTGTTATCTGGTTCTGAACAGTGTGGTTTGTGTCGATCGGCCGTCATAGACTGGATCGCGGTGACAGCCCATCATCCTCATCGGGGCCCTGATGAGCTTCCTCAGCAGGACCCAGCGTAGGGCGCGCCTTGACGAGGTTGCTCGGTAAGTTTTTAATTTTTTAGGTAATGTTTTAGCCTATTAGCATGTACCTGTATGGTGCGTTTTTCTTTCTTAACGACGTAAGTTACGTCGGAAAGTTCTTTAATTATTACATATGGTCCTATCCATAGTGCTTCTAGCTTTTTCGCTCTTTCTCGTCGTACAGTAAGACTTGGTCTCCTACCCTAAATTTTGCTATGTGCGCTTATCATATTGTTTCTTCGCTTTTTCCTTTTCTATTTTTACATTTTCTCGCGCTATTTTATTTGCGGCGCGTTTATTCGTTCTTTTAATTCTTGTGTGTAATCTTCGATATTATAGTGCGTCGCGGGTGCTTTTGACAACATTGTTGGAAGTTCGGCTTGTCTTCCGTATACTAGTTCGAACGGTGTAAATCCCGTTGCCGTATGTGGTGTCATATTGTACGCGAATATGGCGTACGGGATCCATTCGTCCCAATCTGCTCGTCGTTAATAAAATGTCTAATATATTCGACCAATGTTCTATGTGATCTTTCAAGAGCTCCATTGTTCTGCGGGTGATACGCGGTTGTTTGAATTTTATTTATTTTTAACTTGCACGTATTTTTAAATATGTCGCTTATAAAATTTGTTCCTTGATCAGTCAAAATATTTTCTGGAATTCCGTATTCGCAAATTATTTTTGTAGCGAATTCTTTGGCTACTGTGTTCGCCTCTTGATTAGCTATTGGGATAGCTTTGCTAAATTTAGTTAAATTATCTTGAAATGTTAATAAATATTTATTTCCGTTGTTAGAAATCGGTAATGGTCCTACTATATCCAACGCGCATTTTTTAAACGGTTTATCCGGTGTATCCGTTATTACTAAAGGCATTTTAATTTTACATGATAGTTTGTTTCGTTGACAGAATGTACATTTTTTAATGTATTTCTCTACATCCTTTGCTAGATTTGGCCAGTCGTGGAATAGTTTAATTCTTTTGATAGTTCGTTCGATATCCTGATGACCACCGATCGGTGTGTCATGATATTCATAAAATATTGTCTGTTTTTTTTTTCTGTATATTCTTTTTCTTTTTTACTCGTGTCTTCTTGTGCGAGTGTATTTTTTTCCCTTGTTTTCTTGCTTGCGTTATCTACTCTTTCTGTTTTTCGTGCACTTTCGTCTATCTCACTTGCGCTCGCGTCGTCCTCTGTTTCACTTACGTACGCGATGTTTTCTGTCTCGTTTGCTTCACTTGCGTGCAATGCTCTTACTTGCGTTGTGTCGTCTACCGAGTGTCTGCTCAGCGCGTCAGCGTTTGTGTTGGCTTTACCCCTTTTGTGTACGATTTCGTAGTCGTACTCTTCAAGTTTTAATCTCCATCTTATTAAACGTGATCCCGAGTATTAAATAACCACACAAGTGCCTTGTGATCTGTTATAATTTTAAATTTTGTACCGTATAAATACGGACGAAAATGGTTCACTGCCCATATGATCGCCAGTAATTCCTTTTCGGTCGTACTGTAATTGCGCTCGACTTTGTTGAGCACGCGTCTCGCGTAAGCGACGGGTTTCTCCTTCCCCGCGTCGCCTTGCGATAAGACAGCTCCTATCACGTAACCTGATGCGTCCGTCGTCACAACAAACTCGGTTAAAATCGGGATAAACTAGAACAGGTGCCGTAATTAGTTTTTCCTTTAGTATTTCAAACGCCCGTTGTTATTCTTCGTTCCACGCGAACGTCGATTCTTTGCGCGTTAATCGTGTCAATGGTTTTGCTATTTTGGAAAAGTTATCAATGAATTTACGATATCCAGCTAAACCGATGAACGCTTGCACTTCTTTTAGTTTTGTCGGCACAAGAAAATTTTTTACCGCGGTTATTTTGGACGGATCGGATCGTATTCCGTTTTCACTTACTATATGGCCTAAGTACGTGACTTCTTTCCGTAAGAATTCGCACTTATCAGGTTGTAATTTTAGTTTATTTTTCCGTAGACGTTCTAATACTTCTGTCAATCGTTTGTTCCTCTAAGCTAGCTCCGTAGATTATAATATCGTCTAGGTATACGAAGCACTTTATTCCTTGCATCCCTATCAATACGGTATTCATTAATCGTTGAAACGTGGCGAGAGCATTTTTTAAACCAAACGGCATTCGATTGTATTCGAAATGCCCGTACGACGTGAAAAACGCAGTTTTTTGCTTATCTTGCTCAGCCATTGGTATTTGGTGGTACCCTGAGGCAAGATCTAACGTYGAAAAATATTTTGCGTTTCCTAACTRGTCTAGGATATCTGTTATGTTTGGTAGGGGGAACGAATCCCCTATCGTTACATCGTTTAATTTTCTGAAGTCGATTACGACACGTAATTTTGGCACTCCGGACGCGTCTAACTTTTTTGGTACTACCAGCAGAGGCGCGTTCCACTGACTGTTACTACGCCAGATGAGATTATTTTCTAGCATTTCGTTTATCTGTCTGTCTACCTCCTGTTTGTGTTTGTCCGGCAGTCTGTATGGTCGCACGTTTATTGGTCTGCAATCCGTCTTCGTCGGTATGTATGGTGATACCGCGTCAGTGTAGGTCAGTGTTTCTCCCAGTAGATGAAACACATCACTATATTTTTCGCATATCTCTTTTAATTTCTTCTTTTCTTCGCTATCGTATATCGCCTACTAACCTGGTTAGTACGCTGACTGGATCCTTGCATTGAATTCCAGTCGTTGTGAACGAAACTAACAAGCATTAACTAAACTATAAAACCCGTGATTGAAATGTTATATAGTAATTATCTGGTGAAATATTACATAATAATACTTAACCTGATACCTATTACGTAGTGTGGCTTACAACAGGCGCAATACATTGTTAGAGAGTTAGGCGAATTTTTCAATCGTGTTTATGTGTAAATGTGTGAAAGAGCACGGGCGGAGCGGAGTAAGGTGAAAATATATACTTATTCATTTGTAAGTTGTCGATTATCTTTGAGAAGGTAATTGAGGAAGGAGGAAAGAATTTCTAAAAAAATGGCATTGAAATTATAAAAGATAGGAGAACGGGGAAGGAAAACTGAAATGTGATAATTCATTTAACGTCTCTGAATATTCCAATTCATTTTAATAACCATATAGGGCCGGCCTGTTCCGTCGATTCCGTCGATTTACTAATATTTAAAGAAACATTGTTGGAGGTAATCGAACTGGTTGCATTTGTTGAAGTTTACTTTTCTGAAGGACTTATAAAATCGAAATAAACGGTTATTTAATTTCGGTGTTTTTGCTTGAGCTTTTACTAGATGTTAGCAACCGGGGAACGTAGGGTGAGTAAACCAAAAGGAAGAGAGTACCACGATGTTAGTGATCCTCTTGGAATTAAAAATGAACAGGAGAATGGGAGGACCACAATATTAGTGATCCTCTTGAAGTTAAAATGAACAGGAGAATGGGAGAACCACGATATTAGTGATCTTCTTGAAGTTGAAAATAAACAGGAGAATGGGAGGACCACGGTATTAGTGATCCTCTTGAAGTTGAAAATAAACAGGAGAATGGGAGGACCACGCTGTTAGTGATCCTCTTGAAGTTAAAAATAAGGAATGTAGGATCGTGTTTAATATCTAGTAAAAAGGGGTGCACGAATTGCAAAACGGGTTGGAGTATCCGAAAAAGGGAAAAAAGAAAGAAAAAAAAATATATATATATAAATTTGAGGTAACTTACTATTGGTGTATTGATTGAACAGTTCGGCTGGTTGCAATCCCAGGTGATCTGGTTTCTCTTTCTCTGCGGGCGTCTTAGATGATAAATCGTTGTACGGACGGCAAAGACCGGCACTTACAAACTGCGTAACTCGTAGACTGACTATGCACTCCCGAATTTAGACGAAGTAATACTGTTGAGACTAAGTGAACGAGTGCAACTGGAGTGACTATTGACTGGAGTGCGGCGGTTAACTGGAATGACGAGTACAACAGTTGATTAGATAGACTTTTTTGCTCAAAATGTCGTGGTTTATATAAGGATCTCTTATGGGGTGGATTTCTTGTGGGTTCAAATGGATTTCAAGGGTTTGGTAGGATACCCTTCCTTGGTGATCAAATTTTTAGATTTCCAAAATTTAGTTGGAGGTTCGCGCATTAGTTCGGCTCCATCCGCAACGTAAATCCTATCGTACGCTTGTTTATTGGTGTTCCATTATTGCTTGTAGGGCAGCATGATTTTTCTACGATTATCTATTGGCAAGTTCGGATCTTCACTTGCCCGCCCCATTTCCTGAAGAGAGGGCAAGATGAGTCTCACGGTACCTTCCAAAGAATATTATTTGCGTTATCTATTTTTGTTTGTCGGCGATTTCTCTTTTATTAGAGGTTGCAGGAAACACGAATGCACACGTAAAATAAATAGAGCATATTTCTGTTGTCTCTTGGGTCTGGAAATTATCGGGCACTTCAATAAAGTTTTATGCATTCGTCCTCCCTTGCATATGTTCACACGATTTCGCGATACCCGCTGACTCACACTGACAGTTCGATTTCACTTGAAGAGTATTTTTATCTCACGTTTAGGTAATATTTATCGTTATTTTCTTTGAGTATTCAAAGTCTCCGGCACTTCCTGGCGCCGATTTTTATTTACGTGGATCGTACGAGACCGGCGAAATCGTGCTCTTATTTAGTTTGTTTATTTAGGTTTCTTCTGGAAGGTTMCGTTTKGCATATGCATATGAGGTAACCGACATACAGAAAATAAAAGGGAAACTCTACTCGAGATAAACAATCATAAAATGGAAAACTCTATCGGGCTTATTGCCCGCTTGCCGATAATCGCTGTCGCACGAGTTTCTTATTTTAATAGATTATTTTATTAGCCGTCCTTGAAAGGAGGAAATCGTGGAGTCCTCAAAACGTMACACAACTTAAAGGTTATTTTCGAACTAATGAAGAGTGTTTCAGTGAATCTGTCGACTTTGTTAACCGATTGAATACAGACATGCTTTCTAACGCGGATGTTGAATAATTGGGGATAGCTGATTCGAACTGCTTTTTATCTGTCCTTTTGCGGTATGTTTGAATTATTATAAAATTTATGTGTTGACCTTTAATTGAATTCACGTATGTATTATAGGATCACTTGATAAGGACCGGCGATTTTTCGGTCGAAACGTTGTGAAACTTAATAAAACATCTTTTACCAGAAAAAGTCAAAATTTATTATTGGATCACTGAAATTATTTTGTAACGGTCTGACTTTTCGCGCGCGGATTGCGAAAATCCGTGGTCGGATCTAGCTCGTGGACGCCAGGTGTGAAATAAAGAAACGTGGATTTAAGAAGACGATAATAGATTTATTCTTTAAGTATTCTTATTACACATGCAGAGTTTACACGAGCGGGGTTTAGCAATATATTTACATGTTAAGTCGTCATGAGACGAGTTCACGCGAGCGGAGTGTAAGACATTTACAGCGGCTAAGTTAAGTCGTCATGAGACGAGTTTACACGAGCGATACGGAAAATATATTTACAGCGGCTTTACATCGAAGGCTTCAGATTGATAAACGAGTTTAATCTCTTTACATTGACGTGTCTCGAGCGAGCGGATACGACGCAAGTTTATTAGTAAGTCGTTCCGCTCGGATACATGCGTTATTTACAGAGTATCGGCAGTAACGCCTTACGCGCGTCGAGTCCCTATTGCGGAACGCGTGCGAGGCTTGACGCGCACGGGGATCCGTGGCACGGTAACAGCGTGAGTCGGTTGGCCCGCGGCGGGCCGCACGCGACGCGTGGATTGGGCCGCCCATTTGAACGGTCGCGGGCCAAGATGCGCGGTTTCTGGGGCGGTGCTGATTCCTTGTATGAAAGACGGAGACAGAGCCGGGAACACCCGTACTCTGATACTAGGATACGGCCGAGAACACCCGAGCCGTGGAGGCAAAACCGGGAACGCCCGTGCCCTGCGTCAGGATGAAGGCCGGGAACGCCCGAATCTTCCGGATATTCAAAAGCCGAGAACACCCGTGCTTTTACTTGTTAACGATAAAGAGCCGAGAACACCCGTACTCCTTGAGGATAGCTATGGCCGAGAGCACCCGTGCCGTAAGCTTGGTGGATCGGATCTGCTCCCTATTGCTCCGTGCCGGGCCTTTATATACCCGGACCTGGCTACGGAGTGGTGGCCGCGCGAAGCGGCGGTGATCAGATGCGTGGCGCGGGGCGCGCGGCGTGGAGCGCGAACGCTAGGCGCGGTGTGCGCGCGGTGCGGTCGCGCGCGGTGCGGGCGCGGAACGCTGTTTATAATCTTATATCTAAACTTAAGGGGTAATATCACCTTGTGATCACTAAAAGTAGGGTCATTTTTCTTTGATTATTATAAAAAAATGAAAAGATTTATTAAGATTCGGGTTTAAACATATGAAAGTACAAGTCCTAAGGTACACAAAAAATTTTTTTTATATTTTTCAAAAACAAAATGACGGCGTGGCAGCTCTCACAAAATAATCCTTTTTTTCCCCTTGCCGTACCTCTATAGATCGCAATTTTGCATCTAGAGCAAAAAACCAAAGTTTTTCTGAAAATATGGCCGAAAATCTAGTGAGCATCGTACGACTTTTTCGATAAATTGAAATTTGCCGATTCTATAGCCGATTTTCGAGCGATTTCTTCGGAAAAAAAAGAAAAAAAATTTAAATCGATGCCATTTTTTTAAAATCAATTTTTCAAAAAAACCCTACGATGCTCACTAGATTTTCAGCCATATTTTCAGAAAAACTTTGGTTTTTTGCTCTAGGTGCAAAATTGCGATCTGTAGAGGTACGGCAAGGGAAAAAAAGGATTATTTTGTGAGAGCTGCCACGCCGCAATTTTGTTTTTAAAAAATATAAAAAAATTTTTTTGTGTACCTTAGGACTTGTACTTTCATATGTTTAAACCTGAATCTTAATAAATCTTTCCATTTTTTAATAATAATTAAAGAAAAATGACCCTACTTTTAGTGATCACAAGGTGATATTACCCTTTAATACTAAAACTTATTGCTAACACGGCACAATCACTATTTACACTATGTACAACGCGGTGGAGAGTTTTATTGTTAGTGACGTATCGTCACAATTTTTAATTTTTATATTTTTAATTATTGTGATATAAAAGATAAAACTTACTAAGCATTGGATATACATAGCCTGCGTCGTCAACATAGACTTGATTGTAATCATTATAACAGCTATAATCCATGACAATGTCAATATCAATTACTGCATCACATTATGCACGAATGTTTTCCTGCAGAAAGAAAATTTACATGTAAACTTACATGTAAACATGCATAGCAATAAGCTCTAGAAGGTTTATAACTGGATGCCATGTAGTAAAACCATTATCAAATTCATTAAATATTCTTGTAATACTTACTTGAAAGTTAGCCATTTCTTGCACTAAATATTTTTTTCCTTTTCTTTTTCTTCTTTTTTTTCTTAATAGCTTCAGATTGCCCACAAGGTGGCAGGAATCGAATAGGCCAGGAAAGCAATAAAATAGTAAAAACAATACACAAGGATAGAACCCTTCAAAAAATTATAAAATGCCCTGGACCAAAGCAAAACACGTCCGCTCTGTTCAGATTGCTGCAGAAGTGATTTTTTGCAATGAACCGAATTCCAACTACAAAACAATAAACTAGATTATATCCATTATTCGATATACATATTCCAAAAGCATATAATCATAATAAATTCGGTAATTATAGTTTAAGTCACTCACCTTCACTATTGATCAAATTATATCGCGTCATTCGACGCGTTTTTGCACGAAAGAATCTGGCTGAAAAAAGCGTCGCTCTTCCTCATGAAGCGAGATATTTATATCGTTAAAGTTGACGACTATTTAGGTTAGGAAACCTGACCGTACAAGGATTCAAAATTATAACGGAAAATAGCGAATAGCGCATGCTCATCAATCGAGAATTTTGTACATACGCTGTCTGAAAAAGTTGAACCTGGTCGAACTTTGAGTTTGCTATTGTAACCAGAAAATCACTAAACAATTGTTGTGGTTGCTGAAAATCGAATTTTTTTAATTTTGTGAAAAACATAAAAATCAAATAGATTTTATAACATTTTAAATTATTTAATACAAAAAATATAATAATAAAGATAGTTTACAATTTAAAAATTATTTATAAAATTGGACAAAAACTATCGCTTTGATTTTTCTCAATTTTACAGCTCTCATTGGTTGTTGCTCAACATTTGAAATTGCGCTTGAGCGCTGGTGCTAAAGCGTCGGTGTCTGCATGAGGATCCAGCCCGACTTTAAAAAAAAATCGATCAAAATTTAATTATTTGATTGATTAACCAATCGTTAGAGAAGATTAAGAAACGCATTTTGGACCCATAAATTTTTGACCAATTAAAAAAAATTTTTTTTTCCTCTTTTTTTAAGTCTCAAAAGTAGTTCATGTTAGAAAAATCGCTAAAATATAGACTATACCAGTCGAAAAAGAGGTCAAGAAATGTGTTTTGGACAGGCAAATTTTGGACTGATTTTTTTACAATTTAATTTTTTTTTTAAGTCCCAAGAATAGTTTGGGTTAGAAAATATTACTAAATCGCTAGAACGTCGATTATACCAATCGATAGAGGAGGTCGAGAAACGCGTTTTTGAACATGCAAATTTTGGACTAATTAAAAAAAATGTAACGGTCCGTCCTTCTCGGTTTTGGATGCGGAACGGGATTGCCGGAAAGGCTCGCCGGACACCGGGTTCGGAAGAGCAGAGACACGAGATCAGAATTATGTTAGCAACAATAGTAGTTTATTTAATAGTAATATGTACAGGGTTCTGCGTGGCGCGTGTGTGTACAAGACGGAGTGTGTGCGGTGAGTATATACAGTGAGTATAAGCGCTAGAGAGTACGCGTGCGTGAGCGGTAGCTAGGTGCGCGCGCGGCTTCGGTGCATCGACCAGCGCGGCGGATTGGCCGCGCGGCGCGGGCCTTGCGGCGGACGCTTGAATGCTCGGTTGCGGCGGTTYGTGTCGCGGACGAGACTATCTGGACGCAATTGAGTGCGACGCGGTTTGCAGGGTTGAGCTCGCGAGGCGGAGGGTCCGCTCGGGCGCTTTTCTTGGCGCGGAGATAGTAGGATGTCGAGTACTCTCGACGGAAAGCGAGAACACTCGTTTCCCTGGATGCGG
>JANQDE010000968.1:3081-16462 GCA_037157785.1 Cephalotes varians | reverse complement strand
TTGTAAGGTAGATGTTTGGAGTTACTCCTGGTATGTTAATCCGCCGACACAAATATGTTTACCTTTAGAACAAGGAATGTCGGGACAGGATTCGGCTATTTAGATCGAAATAACTGTTCTCACCGGTTTATCACTTTATAACTTTATTTAATAACACCGAGATTAATGTTACCAGCAACGTGTATACTCCGCTAATCTCCGAATCGACAAATGAGTGCAAGCACCCCGACACAACGGCCTTCAATGGCCGAACCAATATGTGGCTCACGGCAAAATGACCGAACTCGACGGCTTCCCCGCGCTTAGTGCCTCGAACGCTCTCCTTAGCCGTCGGCAAAATTCTTCCCCGAACATTCGAAGGAATTTTGCACGTGCTTTCCACGCTGTTTTCCGCGTGCCCGCGCTTTGAGCGCGGTAAGTCGTTTCGGCTTCCCGGCAAGTGGTGCCGTGGAGCGGCCGATTCCTTACAGCTCGGCCGTCCTGATAATTACCTTCGTCCTCGAAGTTTTGTTATCCCCCTCTCCTTTTTTTCTTTTTCCTCATCTGAGATGTCCCGCGCGAATTCGAGCTACCTTTACTTTCGTGTTACCTAGATGGGTAGTTGTTCATCAGTCGATTCGGTTTAGATATCGGTAGATATTTTTCTTTACTATATACGGAAACGCTTGCAACTAAATTAAGAAACTTATGTATATTAACGCTTGATTTCCTTATTGCTACTTTATAAACTATATACATTTTCTTTCTTTGAATAATATACAATATTATTCTGGCGGTTTAGCTGTTTTTATCCATCGCTTTAATTTGTCAGCAGACAAAATGGTGTTGTATGAACGAGACGTAATATTGAAGCCGGGAATGTCGCGTACAACATATCGATTATTTCCCAGGCTTTTCGCAACTTCATACGGGCCCCTATATTTGGGTTTTAATTTCGCATTTTCGCCCGCTTTCGCCTGCGCGTCCCTAACTAGAACGTAATCTCCTTCTTGATACATTGTAAGTTTTCGTGAGTTGGCGTCTCGATATTGTTTATTATATGATCTAATTAGTTCCGTCGCCGTCTTTGCACGGTCGCGCGCCTCGTCTCTCTCTGCCTCCAGGTCGGTATCTATCGCCGCCAGATCCCTGGTCAATTTAGCTAGCGCGAAGTCAGCATGACTCCGCTGCTCGAATCCGAACATCAATTTAGATGGCGACGATTTTACAGCTGTTTGCTACGTGTTGTTTACAATATATTGTATTGAATCTAATTAGTCTTTCCATTCCTCCGGTGATTTAAGTAACTTGATTAACGATGTTTTTAAGAATCGATTGACCCTTTCTACTGTGCCGTTGGCCCATGGAGACGCCACCGCGACCCTTCGGTGATTCATTTTACGTTGTTTAATAAAATCGGCAAATTCTTTCGATGTAAATGCGGTACCTCTGTCTGACACGATATTTTCTGCATTACCGAAGGTAGCGAAAATATGGGATAAATATTTAATAGTATCCCGAGAAGATGTCGACTTTACAGGGAACAACCACGTGAACCGTGTGAACGTATCGACAACAACGAAAATATACTTATAATGGGCCCGAGTTTCCTGAAGCAGCCCGAAATGATCGACGTGGAGAGTCTCCATTGGTTTACTAGGCGCATCGTACAGACTGGTTTCTCCTTCAAAGCGGTTTATCGAATCATTTGCCATTAGACAGGTGAAACAATTTTCGATATAAGTTTTCATTCTTTTTCTCATTGACGGGAACCAGAAATTTTTGCTCATTCCTTGGAATGTTTTCTCTAGCCCACAGTGTGCCATGTCGTCGTGGTGCGCGCGCAATAAGCTTGGCACCATTTCTTCCGGCACTACAAATTTCAGGTTCTCGCCCTCTTTCCGGTAAACCAATCCATCTACTAAACTAAATTTTTCATGATCATTAAATTCTAACCCGCGGCTAATTTCTTGCACTCTATTATCGGCAAGCTGTCGGAACTCTAATTGTCTTTCTAACGGTAATTCGTTTACATATCCGACACTACGGCTCAGAGCGTCTACATGTTGCATCTTATTTCCAGCCCTGTGTACTGTCTTGAAATTATAATCCTGCAAAGTTAAAGTCTACCGCGCAATTCGGGGGTTGATATTAGCCTTATTTACCGCATAAACCAGAGCGTTGCAGTCGGTTATTATAGTAAAGTTGATTCCATACAGGTATATATGGAATCGTTCGATAGCTTTGACAATTGCCAGCATCTCCAGTTCGTAGCTGTGATACTTGGCTTCAGATTGATTAGTTGTCTGACTATAATACGCGACCACCGCCCACAACCCACTTGGTTGCTTCTGCAACAACACGGCGCCCAGGCCCGAACTGCTCGCATCGGTATGGAGCTCCGTATCCGCAGCTGGGTTATACAGTGCTAAAATGGATGAAGAGATAAGCTCTCTTTTTAATAATTGAAAGCATTCTCGACACTTATCGTCAAAAGTGAATGCAACATTCTTTTTCACGAGATTTTGCAATGGTCTTGCTTTCTCTGTGAAATTTTTTATAAATTTGCGAAAATACCCCGCTAATCCTAAGAAACGCTGAATTTCTGTTACGTTCCTAGATTGTCTAAATTCTCTAACCGCCTCCGTATGCCTTGCGCTTAGTGTAATTCCCTTCTCGGAAACTATATACCCCAGAAATTCGATTGTCTTCCTCAAGAATTGGCACTTCTCATAATTTAACTCGAATTTGTATCTTTTTAGAGTGATTAACACTTCCTTTAAAATTGCCAAATTTTGTTCGACCGTTTCCGACGGGATAAGCACGTCGTCCATATAGACGAGAACCTTATCTTCGCGTATCAGCGGATTTAAAATCTGGTTGAGGCGCTTCTGAAATTCAGCCGGCGCCTCAGAAAACCCAAACGGTAGTTTTTTATACTCATATTGTCCGTCCGATGTTGAGAACGAATAATATTTAGTCGAATCCGCATCTACCTTTATTTGATGGAACCCGTCTCTTAAGTCGAGTAGCGAAAAAACAGATTTGTTTGCTAAACGAGCCAAACAATCTTCCATGACCGGAAATGGGTATTTTTGTTTCAACACCCTCTTGTTTAACGGTCTTAGATCTACACATAGTCTAATTGTGCCGTTTCTTTTCCTTACCGGAATTACACGTGCGCAGTACGGAGAAACGCTCGGCTGGATTATCTCCCGACGCAACAGATCGTCTACTATTTTGCGTATCTCTAAACGTTCCGCATGCGCGAAAGAACGCATAAACGGAGTCATCTTTCAACCGGACGCCTACCGCGTAATTGTCATCGACGTATTCTATATCCGCCTCATGTATTTCCATTATTAAATCAATTAGTCTATTTTTTATTGACCCATCAAAATCAGTTTGACATTGTTTTAAATTTTGCTTTATATTCTTCGACTTGTATTCGATAACTTCTAATGGCAGCTGAGCCAGCAGATTCACTGCCTTCTCTTCCTCGTCGGACGACACCTTAGGCAACTTATAAACTAGCGTAAGCTTTTCTTTTTGTATAAATTCACGACCTAAAATTATGTTGCTTGTGAACGCTTCATCGCATATCACATATAAGTCGATTAAGAATTTCTTATTTTTTAACAATTCTAGGGACAAACTAACTGTCACGACGCCGATTACATCTAAAGGTAATCGTTTTAAGTTCATAAATTTTCTCTCTGTCGGAATTAATTTATTCCCGTACGGCAAAATACAATTACGGTAAATGTTGTACTTAATAAACGACACTGGACTTCCTGTGTCGACCAGCGCTGTCCATTCCCCTTTCTTGGCGTTGATGGTGTCGATGATGACGAATGACCCCTCGAGCTCGATCCTTGCCCCGTCTTCTTCCACAATGAACGCCACTGGTTCCTCGCTGGCTTCTATTTCCGTGATGGCTGCTGATGATGCCACTCTACTCGGCTGCTGCGAGAGCGGTTTCTTGTTTTTCTCCTTCACTCTTGGGCAGTCGAATTGCCGGTGCCCTTTCTCTTTGCAGTAGAAGCAAAGTAGTTCACCTCTACACTCCTTGTGCGAATGCCCTTTTTTTCCACAGTTACGACACGCACCATTCTTCTTTTTGATCACATTCGCTTGTGGGTCCGTTTTTTTTCCCCTTCGGCCAGGCCTTCGGTTATACTACGCATTCTTTCGAGGAAGAGCTCCAACGAATCACTCGCGATCGAAAGAGCCGTTGCTCGCACCGCACTTGAAGCTATCCCGCTTATTAACAAATGAATGCTGTCTTTCACCGGTAAATTCAGCTGATGAATTATTGCAAGGTTTTCTATCGCGTATTGGTCAAAGGATTCTTTACCGGCACTCCACTTTCTTGCCTCTGCCCGCTGCATGGCTTTAAAGAATGGCACTTTTCGCTCAAACATCTTTACTAGCTCGCCGCGGAGATTCACCCACGATTCTATGACCGGACCGTCTTGTATCTCGTACCAACTACGAGCAAATTTTACCAACTTGCTGGACGCGGCCAGCAAAACAACACCGTCCGTCGCACCGTGAATACCCGCGACTTTGTCTACGCGCTTCACCCACGCATTTACGTTATCACTGTCACTCCCGCCGAATTCGGGTATTTGCGTCGCCAACCAGGTAATGGCATTTCCGCTTGGCAGATTCTCCGACTGTCTTCCCGAATTGCTATCTCTGGCGGGGGAATGTCCTGGAAGCGATCTTTCCAGAACTTCTCCTGTTGGCGCTCCGGCTACGCCACTGTGCTCCTGCACGTCTATATTTCGCCCCTCTGACGGCGCCCGCTCTTGTAGATCAGTGAACCTTTGCACCATTTGCAGCATGAATTGCTGCTGCTGTTGTTGCATATCCTGCATCTGCTGCATCTGCCTCTGTTGACGCTTGGCGCCTTCTTGCATCAGGGCCACCGTCTCGCGGAACATTTCTGTCGTTGACGGCTCCGCTGCTCTCGATGCACTCCTCTCCGCCTCGGATTTCGAGCGCGGCTCTTCGGCTTTACCGCTCGACGACTCTGCGGCTGACTCCGGCGGACCGAGTCTTTCTATGTGCGATAATATCGCTTCTATCATTAAATATCTGTCCGTAGAACTCGGCAAGTTGAATTTTTTGGCGTGACTCTGGAGCTGCTCCAGAGTCGCCTCTTCCAACGCAGCACGATCTATTCTCGAACGAGTTCGCGGCATTGCTTCTCGACACACTCGACACTATACGGCACGAATTAAAGTTTATTAACTCTATCTTGCTTTGTGGTTTCTTCCGAACGTCTTTTCACACTCTCGCAATTTCTGTTTTCTTACGACTGGATCCTCCGAGAACAATGAGCTCCGATCCCACTTCTGAATTTAATTGTAAGGTAGATGTTTGGAGTTACTCCTGGTATGTTAATCCGCCGACACAAATATGTTTACCTTTAGAACAAGGAATGTCGGGACAGGATTCGGNCTCGACGGAAAGCGAGAACACTCGTTTCCCTGGATGCGGTGGATTCAGGTTGTCGAGTACTCTCGACTGCGTTTGAGTACGCTTAATCGCTGCTTAAGAGATTGCGGACGGATCACTAGGAGCTGGGTCGCTAGGACAGGTCGGCGGTCTCCAATGTACGGGTCGACCCGCTTTTATACCCGCTCTCGGGCCGACTGAAGCGAATCGGCTGCCGGCTCACGCTTAAGCCGGTCCCCCTCCCCGATCGCTCGGCAGTAGCGGCGACGGCGACGTCGCGGCGCGCCTTCGGCGCGCTTCGGGCTCGCGGCGTTTAGGCCCGAATCGGTCTTAAACCGTTAAACGGTTGCGCGGTTTTCGGCAGCGGTAATTAGAATATTCAGCGTGGGGAGGTTAGCAACGATGCATTTGGGGTGCATCGTTACAAAAAATTTTTTATTTTATTTATTTATTTTTAATTTTTTTTTATTTTTCTTTATTTTTTTTATCTTTTATTTTTATTTATTTATTTTTAAATCCGTAGGGTAGATTGAGTTAGAGTTTAAGGGTTTTTTGATAAAAAATTGAGTTATCAACGGATTCTAGTAGAGCTCAGCTTCCTCCACAAGGCTATGTAGGATATGTGTGGGAGCGAAGATTTCTTTTTATAGAAAAATTCGAAAAACTGAACTTTAGGATTACTTTGATGGTGCCGTTGGATCTCGTCGAGTGCTACAAGAAAGGTTATAACGTAACTATAACAGTTTAAAAATGGTGGCCATTTAAAATATCGATTTGCATTTAGGATGAGTTTGACTATACCGTTGAATAGAGCTCGTCAAAAGCTGCAAAATAAATACCTAAATGACAACTCCTCGAATTTCTTTTTTTTTCAAAAAAAGTAAAATTTGCGCTTAGGATTACTTTGATGGTGCCGTTGCATAGATCTCGTCGAGCGCTACAAGAAAGGTCATAAGCACTTTTTTCCTAAGATGTATAGTTTGGTCATAAAAAAAAATTTCCAAAGTTTTCGAACCAAACAATCTTTTTTTTTTAAGTTCGAAGCGTAACTTAAAAAATCGATCTAAAATCAATTATACCAATCGATAGAGGAGGTTGTAAGGTAGATGTTTGGAGTTACTCCTGGTATGTTAATCCGCCGACACAAATATGTTTACCTTTAGAACAAGGAATGTCGGGACAGGATTCGGCTATTTAGACCGAAATAACTGTTCTCACCGGTTTATCACTTTATAACTTTATTTAATAACACCGAGATTAATGTTACCAGCAACGTGTCTACTCCGCTAATCTCCGAATCAACAAATGAATGCAAGCACCCCGACACAACGGCCTTCAATGGCCGAACCAATATGTGGCCCACGACAAAATGACCGAACTCGACGGCTTTCCCGCGCTTAGTGCCTCGAACGCTCTCCTTAGCCGTCGGCAAAATTCTTCCCCGAACATTCGGGAAGGAATTTTGCACGTGCTTTCCACGCTGTTTTCCGCGTGTCCGCGCTTTGAGCGCGGTAAGTCGTTTCGGCTTCCCGGCAAGTGGTGCCGTGGAGCGACCGATTCCTTACAAGGTCGAGAAACGCATTTGGGACATGCAAATTTTGGACCGATTTATAAAAAAAATTTTTTTTTCCTTTTTTCCTGTTTTTTTCTTTTTTTTAAGTACCAATAGTAGTTTGGGTTAGAAATTATTACCAAATCGCTAAAATGGTGACTATACCAATCGATAGAGGAGGTCGAGAAACATATTTTGGACGTGCAAAATTTGGACCAAATTTTTATTTTTCACTTTACTTTTTAATGGTGCGTCGTAGAGCAACGGGACAAGTTGGAGATGGTACGATTCAATAAGGGCTAGTGAGCAATCGTTTCATTTCTTTTGTTTTAACTGGCTAAAAATAAAGGGAAAAGAAAAAAAGGAAATTGGGGTAGGCATACATAGAAATTTTTTTTTTTTGGGTAATTATTGGTAATGTTTGGTTATATTTGGTTATGTTTCCCCCTCCCCCTCGATGGGGCCACATCTTGTCGTGGCGAGAGGGCTCACCCGGCCGTGAATCCCAGGAATGGCTGGAACTTCAGGTTCCAGACATCCTGGATCCGGGATAAACCGGGCCGGGGGCTAAAATGGTTCCACAACGGGCGCGCTGCRACCCGCCGTTCCATCGATCCGCCGGGGCAGTAGTGGGGGTACAACCCCCCCTCGGCGGGGAGGAGTGGCGTTTCGTGGCGCGGCCGCACGGGCAGGCGGCGCTCGTTAGCCCTGTGTGGGCAGCCCGCCTAGGGGAAGGAAAATCCCGAAAACAAACCCGAGGAAGGACACTTCGTGAAAAACCAAATGATGAATATGGAAATGAAGAAAATGGATATTGAAGCCGGGAAATCGGAAGCCCGGGAGCGGCAGGAGGAGGGATATTGTCCCGGTCCCCTCAGGTCGTGCAATCTGCGCAAATCCAGCGACGGCCGGCCACTGCGTTGAAGACGAGCAAAGTGGCAGAACATGCTATCGCGAAGAAAGGAGAAGGGAGAGGAGTGAGAGGGACGAAGAGGATCGATCCAGCGAGAGCATGGAGGTTGGTATTGATAGTGATGTGTTGGAGGATGATACGAATTTTTGAAAGATGACACGTCAGGGCTTGAAGACTCTTGATCCCGACGAGGAAATGGAAATACTAGTGAGAGTAGAAAGAGATAAAGATGTATACAATGAGAACTTAGCTAAATATGTAACGAACACCATGTTACAGATGTATGTGAAGATTTCAGACGAGATGTCGAACTGGACAAAGGATGAAAAAGAAAAAGAAGTAAATATAAGTGCTAACTTAACTAGATTGTTGATGTCACGAATAGAAGATACTCTATATCGTACATATAATAGCAGAGAGAGATATATAGGCGAAAATGTAAGAAGCTTGAGGAAGACTATGGCAAGCTTGAGGAAGATTATGACAGTCTCAGGATGAGATATGATAGATTGGCTAAAAGGCATCAAGAAGCGAAAAAAGTCCATGAAGATAAAAGAGAAGTGGGGATACAGACTCAACCAGAGTCCGAACCCCTGTTGAGTGAGGCACGTATTAAGACGCTAGAGAGAAAGATAGAGGAGGCTGATCATAAGATCAATAAATTAAATGAAGTCCTCGAAGCAAGTTGAACTAAAGAAGAGATTAGATGTAGAGGAAAGTGGGCAGGTCCATGTTACTACAGAACCAACGTGGTCCGAGGTACTGGGAAGGAGGAAGACGAAGAAGAGAAACCTCTCCCAAGCCAGACGGGAAGGAAGACCTAGCCAGAAGGGACATGAAAAGGAGAAAGACGATGACGTAAGAGGAAAGAAAAGAAGTGAAGTAGAAATAGAAGGAGAAGAAGATCGTAGAGAGAAGAATCAGAGACCGATATAGGCCCTAAAGAAGAGACTCCCTAGGGGAGCCGGAGTGCTCCTGGAAATTTAGGGAGGCTTCCCTAGGGAATATGAGGAAATTGTTAAACGATGTCAGGAGGAGATCTCGCTGGCGGAGTTGGGAATTCCCCCGGTGGGAATTCGAAAAGCCAGAAGAGGAGGTGTTCTTATAGAAGTAAGAAGCGGCGAGGATGAAGAAGGAAAAGCAATTGGCAAGAAGAATAGAAGAGATCATTAGACGAAAAAAGGGGCAACGGTTAGATGCCCCCAAAGAAGATTAAGACTTAGCTTAACAGGCCTGCCTTTTGGGACGGCGGCCACTGAGGTGGCTGAGGCCGTAGCGAAGGCGAGCGGTAGTGAAACGAGTAGGATAAGGGTAGGCCCGCTTCGGCAGCAGTGCCTCTCGGTCGTCGACCTGAGGTGCGGCGAAGTAATAGAGGGTAATAAGCCGCACTGCCCGATTTGTGATGAGAGGGGTCTCCGGGCCGAACATAGGCCCGGGAACCCCTCGGTATGCGAGGTGATCCCTCCCCGGAGTGGAGCGTGAGAGCGCATCCCGGGGGCAGACGGCCCCTTCACCGGATCCCGGAGAGGGGGCTAGGGGAATAGGGGGGCTTCGGCGCTTGGGGGGGACTTGTCCCCTCCGGGGGCTGAGGCCCCCTCCTCACTGGAGAGGGGCTGAGGCCCCCTCCTTCCCGGAGAGGGAACCAGTGGGGTGAATGGGGGCCCTACGGCCGGGCCGGGAGGATGTCCATAAGGGCCGCTATACAGCATTTCATTAATCGGAGGAGATCTTAAGACGATCTTAAATATAAGATCGGATTATGAATAGGTAATGAGGTAATGAGATGTAACTTGGCGCTTTTTATTGATTTCATATCTTTTGTACAAATGATACACATATTTGGGTTATCACTTCGGTTAGAATAAAATATCAAATCTTTTATATATTTTATAAATGATATACATGTTATTAGGGTTTGCATATTATTAGATTATTGGAATTCATTACATGTTACTTGAATTGAATAGGGTAAAGCAATTTTAAGAAATTATAACTTGGCACTAATTATTATACAAAGTGATACAAAAATACGTATTCAACGAGGGCGTACACTTAGCGCTTTTTTTAACCTTTTTTTTTAAAAAGGTTATATACTTGGATTTTATATTTTTAATTTAGTTACAAATAATAAAACTTGACGTCACTTATTGATTTCAAATCTTTTATACAGATGACATACATATTATTTGGGCTGAGTAATATCAAGTGATAGATTAAACTTTTTTTAAATTAAGGATAATATCTGTATTTGGTACAACAGCTTTTTTCGAATTGAGTGTAGAATTTAACTGTCGAGATAATGAGATGCAATTTGGTTATCTGTCGAGATAACGAGATGCAATTTGGCGCTTCTTATTGATTTCATATCTTTTGTACAAATGATGTTAAGGATGTCAAACATATTAACCCTTTCGCTACGGCGGGTCTCGCCGCGGAGACCCTCGCGTAGAACGAAGCGCCGCGCCGAAAGTGGGAACATTAAGCGCGCGCAGTCTTCAGGCGCGCATTCGGGGCCAAGACTTTTGTCTCAAAAACGATTTTGTGACATTACTTTTAGAAGGAAAGTAATTTGTGTTCATAATTTTCCCATGAACGTATTTTTAATTCAACAATACAATTGATATTTTTACATTACACAACAAAAYATATAATTATAACATAATACTGAGCAATAATTTTTTAATAATAATATTCTGTGTGAAACTTTCCAAAACACGGATACACACATAATCCAACATCGCAATTCTCACATTGACATCGCGTTTGACTTGTCGTGCTTTGCGCATACCATACATTTTCTTAAGGGATTTTTTCTTTTCGTTTTGTTATTCACAWAAATTGATGAAAAATGTCTTGCAGTAATGACAAATTACCAATGACAAAACAATAATGAAAAAAAAACGAACATCGCAACAGCGATTGCAATTGTTTGCAAACAGACGAGAGCGAATCGAGAGTACTTGGCTAAATTTTGGCTCCATTTTTGTCGTCGGTGACTATAGTCACCCGTCGTGTATGGGTGTCGTTTTCTGGCGGGTGACTATAGTCACCCGTAGTAGCGAAAGGGTTAATTGGTACATATTGCTTTGGTTAAATTGTAAGAATATCAATACAATGATCATTTTTATGTAATAATATACTCAATACTCAATATGACCTAAATATAGTTTTAAATCTTTACTTCCCACTAAAAATATTTGAGTCTCATATTTTTAATTCAAGTTTAGAAATATTATATTAACAGCGTAACTCTTCAATTCATTAAAATTGTCATTTGTTAAATGCCATTTTGCATTTTTTTAAAAATTTAGTTCTAACGTTCAATAAATCGACTGCATCGTTAAATAAAATACAACTGTCTCTTCTGGAAGATTAAATTGTTTTGAATATAATTGATTTACAAATTTTAATGCTGTACTGACGCTTTCACTAAGTGTTTGGGCTGCAAGTTTGACATTCATTTCATTATTTTTATACATAATATGTTTTTTTGTTAATTTAGTAGCAGCTTTTAATTCTTCTGTTTCTTGAAGATTTTGAAGAGATACAATATTTGCCCAATAAATTTTTTTTTCATTGTAATGTAAAATTAATTTATCCCCAAAAGCATTCCTAACTAATTTTATAGCATGACAAGGGTCCAAAAAATAGAAAATTTTTTCTTTCGTTATAGGATTAAGAATGTAGGGTTTAAAGGTTTCTCCTATATCAAAATTTGCACCCAAATTAGTGCACATGGTGATATTAACCCTATTTCCATCAAAAGTTAACGAATGCAGTATAACTCCAGTTTCATGAATCAATTATAGTGATTTTTCTAACAAACTAGCTTTCTCTTTTCCATCTAATGAATTTATCAAGAAATAACCTAGTGGAACTTTCTTATTAATGCCACTAACATAAAAACCAATCCGTTCCTTGCTGGAGGAGGATTATCTACATTGGTAGTATTACTATTTACTCCTAAATCAACATATCCGTAATACCGATTTCCGTCGTATTCAATTTGTTCTCGAATTCCAATTTCATCAATTATCAAATTGCAGAAAATAGGATCTTCCATTTTATGAACTTTACATTTCAAAGCATGCAATACTTAATTTGTAAATCCTGGCCGACCATTTAGCACTGAATATTTACGGATAGTTGAAGACTCAGGAAGAAGATTTCGGAACTTTTTACGCACATGATTATAGGTTTTAGAAGAGTAAAAATTCAAAGTAAGAGCAAATGATTTCAATTCTGGACTATACTTTTTCTTCAAACCTTTCTTTCGTTTTAAAATCTCATTCATTATCTCTGGAATTTCAGCCTACAGAAGGATAAAAAATGAATAGTCAAGGTTAATTCTTTTTATTCCCGTCTCCACATTGAAAGGCTTACTAAAATCCTACAAACTATGAAAAAAAATAATGCTAATACAAAAATATATTTTCATAATTCGTACATAATTACACAATTTATTATACAAATTTATTACTCCAATTATTTACTATTACTTAGTTATTGTAGAATAGTGTTGCGAGTCCGCCCGGAACCTCGGCGAGCCGCGCGAGTCAACTGGCGAACTGACCGTTGTTGTTGATCGATTGCCAGGGAAATAAAAAGAGACTTCAGATTTTCGCCGGACTCTGTCTGAGACAGATGTGTCGTGCAAAATTGTATAAACGTTATAATTTCCACTGTTAATAAAAGTTTGTGTTCCCTCTTATACATTCCGTCTTCCTTTCCTTCCGAGCATAAGTGCGCGAGTGAGAAGTGTGAAGTGACGCGTAAGGCATTCGAGTGACGCGCGCAACAATATATTATATGACATATTATTATATTTCTTTATTTATTATACAAATTTATTATACACAAATTATTAACTATTATTTACTATTATTTAGCTATTATATAATAATATTATATAATATTATTATAATAAACCTTGAAAAATCCTAAAAAATATAAGTTCTATAGAAAAGTGTTTCCTTATCTCTTTCCAATATTAGAATCGAAAAGAGATGAGAAATACGTTGAACCTCGATTAAGAGTTAAAGGGATCCTGGAGTCGTCCTGTTTTACCGACCAAACGCGATTATTTTCGGATACATAAAATCTTTTTATTGAAAGCATAGATTTGAAAATCCTTTTTCACAATTAAAGTATAGACAATAACGTAGTGCGGAGTGCGCGACTTTATACGGAAAACGAAAAAAAAATAAAAAATTATAGTTTTATTATCGACTTTTGACGTCGACTTGTAACAACATTGCTTTATACGAAAGTTATGAGTATTGTAAGCATAAAACAAGCGTCGTCCGCATTAATATTCACTTCAGGGAACAATACTATGCTTTTGGAAATCAGCTAGGAGCTTTAGTAAAAAAGAGTTTTGTCTTTGAAAATTTCATGTGTAAATATGTGGTCGAAATCAGTGTAAACAGTAAAACAGAGCAGTAGATAGTTGCTGGATATCAAGATAGATG
>JANQDE010000965.1:3747-29839 GCA_037157785.1 Cephalotes varians | reverse complement strand
TATCTAATGTTGCTGAGAGTCGAGCAGTCAAAATATTCTTTCTCGCTCTTTTATTTTTTGGAGACTTAGGACTCGAAGAAAAATAATTTTCTGTTTCCGTTTTTGCATATTCCTCACTTTTTGAAGTGCCGGATTGGCTAGAAAATACAGTAGTATCTGTTTCAATTTCCATTTCTGACTCGCTAGAAAAATCGTTGAAAGAAGACAGATAATCATGTACTGAAATATAAAGAAAAAAGGTAGAAGGTTGTTTTAGATTACATCTCACATCACAATTGCAAGGACGCAAGATAAATACAGAATTACTGGAAAGAAAAAATTCTAACACTAAAAGTTAATTCGTAGAATTATATTAAGTAAATGTCAGTTACTTGTATCTGCAATTTCAGAATATTGTTTTTTTTTTCTTTGTAATTCCTTTTCTTCTTGCGCAGCTTTCTTCAATTCGGCAGTAGTTAATTTCATATCTATTCCCAACATACAATCAGGTCGTCCATTTTTTCTTTGCATAAGTAAAAATTCCTTATCTTCATTGATTTTTATTATATTTAATGCGTTAGCATGTGCTATATCAAAGAGATTATTTAAGCTGTCTTCAAATTCTTTCTCTTTTTGCCTACAAGATATACTTCCTCGCGTTTTATGCTTTCCCARCTTTCGTAAGATTTCATACAGCTTCTTGCATTTTTTGATACAATCAGAACGATCTTGAGTTGGTATACGAGCTTTTTTCCAAAATATTAAACATTCGTCAATTACAAGAGAAGCACTGTCATGTAAGTTTAATTTCACTTCACGCATATTGTAAAACAATACGCTTAAAACATCTCTTCGGCATGGTAATTTACTACCAGTAATTTGATTTCTCATTGAACCGACAAGAAAAATAGGTTTTCGTGACATTTTCAAATTTRAAGAATAATCTATATCAACGTAACTAYTACGGTRCGAACGTTCGTGCACGATCCTGTCTCAGCACCTCTGCGTGCGAATTGTGTGCGCACACRTTAGTGACAGCGCACCAGCAAGAATTGACAATCGTCACACGAACACACATTAATTCTCATATACATGCGAGTTAATAACCAATTATGCGTATATTATAATTTCTAAAAATGCGATTCTTATGCGGAAATTTTATATTTTTATTTGTTAGTCGAATTTTTATCTTTTAATTCTCATACTTGTGCACTGAGGATGACCCAATTACGCGGTCGAAACGTTTGTTTTTATTTTTATATTTATTTTTATTTTCATATATATATATATATATATATATATATATATATATATGTAACTGATATGTTGTCAAAAACTATCTACATTAAATAATTTTTAAGCACGTACATCTGGCTCGGTTCCATTGTCCATTTCTTTGTAATTAATTTATTTATATGAGAACTTGTATTGAATTGTTTAATTATTATTACAATTATATTACCAATTTTTTATTTGTTTTATCGTGTACAATGGACTCTCCGTACGATAAAACAAATGAAGGGAAAAGCGATATAAGACCAATTTTTTTGAAAACGAATTGTGACACTTGTACAATTATTTTAAATTTTGAGCCCTATGGGGCACGGGTTAATATTTACTAATTGGTCCCAAATTTTACAAGGAATAGTTATTTATATAAAGGAACAATTTGAAGGGGTCCTGCATAAAAATATGTCAAGTTCGAAAATAAGGACCACCCTAGTAGATATGTTGCTTCCGATAACGAAAGAAAAATATATTTCCTTTGTAAAAAATGTTAAAAGCACAGAAGATAAAGAAAACTGCGAAACTTGCATAAAATTGTGATTCATACAAATTTTTTACTACAAGTCTCGATAAATTGGCATCATTTCTCGAGAAAGATAAATTATGAATATTACAACGCAAATATTGTGAATTATCTGTAGAAAATTTTAATTTACTGACACAAAAGAGCTTTTCGTACAAGTACAATGTCTGCATCGAAAAGTTAGAGGAGACATGTTTACCACGCGATTCGTTTTACAATTCGTTGACAAGCGATCCTATAGAACGATTACGCACACGCTGTCAACGTCTGGCAACGGTTTTCTATTCGTATACTCGGCGAATACAGTGATTTATATCTTAAAACAGATGTCTTGTAGGCCGATATCTTTGAAAATTTTCGCGAGTTATGAATCTTGATCTAATATATTATTATACTCTATCTTTTATGTGGGACGCGATGTTGAAACATACGCGCATTAATTTTGAACTGTTCACTAACATTGATATGATTATGTTCATTGAACGTAGTATACGCGGCGGTCTGAATCAATGTTCCAACTGATACACGCAAGTTAACAAGTACATGCAGTCGTACGATCTATCGAAACCATCGTGGTATTTAATACTTTGATGTCAACAGCCTGTACGATTGGGCGATGTATCAATTGTTACCTTACGCCGATTTTTGATAGATTGACGATGGGGAACGGTTCATTTGTACACAGTGCGATTACCCACAGCCACTCACAGTGATCGTGCTTAGAGTTTTTCCCTTGGATCAACCAATCAGATATTTTTATTTTACATTAACCAATTAGCGACGTGTCCAATTGCCCTCTTTTCACAATGTAGTCAATTTTAACGTTATGGATATCGCTAAATTCCCCGATAGGCTATATTCTCGAGGTCGACTTGGAGTATCCGCAACATCTTACTACGCTCATGCGGACCTACTGTTTTGTCCGACGTGCGATAAACCGCTCGATAAGCGGCAGGACAAGTTTCTCGCAACTTTATATAATTAAAAGCGTTATGTCATTTATTATCGCATCTTACAATAATGCGTACGATACAGATTATGACTAACGAAAATTCACCGCGTATTGCAATTCGTGCAATCTCCGTGGTTTTACTTGTCTCCTCTTGCTTGGTAGAGAGACGTTCTCTCTTCCCAAAGGGGAGATATTAGGAACGGCGGCAGTTAAGTTAAGTTTCTTTGATAATAAAGACAGCACTATATTATTGACGATCACTATATTTACACTTTTTATAATTAGTTAATTATCCATAGGATGACTAAGTTTCGCAAGCAACGAATCGATGGCCGTTGGCCGAACCGCAAGTTTGGAAACGTATCGAATTAAATTCAGAATGGTATCAGGCTGAGAGAAGCAGTGATCGCGCTGAAGACTTGAGTCGAAGTGCCTTTGTTCGAGGGCGAAAAACCGTTTCAGGTTTGACTGACCCTTCGAGAAAGATCCGCGGAGGTTGAAAAATAGACAACTTTGTTTATTGTTTCATTATCTATTAATAATAATGGATCTTTCTCGAAGGGCACTAATAAAGTTTTGAACGGCTTTAAAGGCTCAGTTTGTTCCCGGGCCTCCTCTAATCGATCGCCGGGGCAGCCCGCTATTAGGCGCCCGTGACGGCTAAAGCTCCGCGATAGGCGCTCGGTGGCGCCAGACGAAGCGAGGGGGATTCGCTAGCTGAATCTTGTCGTTTGCGCGGCCGGCGCGCCAACTTTAAGGGCTTAACGGAATGAATCGGCCGAGCCATTTCATTACCGATTAATTTCGTTCACACGATTATATTGAACTCAATACAAAATTTAGAATTCGTACGAATAACGAATTCGAAAAATAATTTTATATAATTTTATATAAATTAATGAATAACGCGGTTCTCGGTAAAATCATGGAGAATACGCGCAATCAAATCAACATACGACTCTTAACAGGTTGGAAATACGGGGCGAAAACAATGACCGCAAAAACAAATTTCCACAATAGCAGTAGTTCTTTTCGGAAAATTTAGTCGCAATAGAAATGCGTAAATTCGAGGTGCATTTTGACAAAACAATCTACGTAGGTATGTACACCCTCGACATCCAAGATTTGTACGAATTTCATCACGAGTACGTGTTACCATTGAATCGAAAAATATATGAAGTATGTAATGTACACTAATACGGACAGTCTCATTTACTATGTAGAATGTGATGACGTATACAAAATTATGAAGCGTGATATTAGTAAATTCGATACGAGTGATTACGCGGTAATAATGCGGTAATAATGCCTATGGTATCTTGCTCGTCAATAAAAAAGTACTTGGCTTAATGAAAGATGAAAATAATGATGCGATCATAACCGAATTCATCGGGCTTAGAGCAAAGATGTACGTCTTGCGCGTTGATGATAAAAAAGATACAAAAAAGTTCAAAGGAAAGTTGATAACGTTCGACGATTACACGCGATGCCTTATTTGACAAAATTAAAATGATGCGAAAGCAGTCTTGCATAAGATTCAAATTGCATGAGGTGTACATGATATCCGAAACGAAAATTACTCTAGGTCTATATGAAGAGATTATGCTCGATTCTACCGACACGCTGTTAGGAGACATTATAAAATATCATTATAGATATGTATTTTCTAAATAAAAAGAAACACATATTATTTGTCATATATTTTTATATTTTAAACATAATAATATTATAACTACACGGATTCTGGATCACTGTGTTAGTGAGTGGTGGGGGAGGTGTACGTGTGAGTGGCGTCACGGGGGGATGACATCACGCGAGGAGGAGGAATCAGAGTCCGCCCATTTATTTAATTAATTAATTAATTAATTAATGACGGCATCAATTAACAATTAATTTAGATAATCTAATAAATTAAAATTTAATTAACTTATTTTTTCGATTAGATATTAACAATTAATTTAAATAATTTAACAAATTAGATTTAATAAAATTTAATTAATTTATTTCTTTGATTAGAGAATAACAATTAATTTAGATAATTTAACAAATTAGATTTAATAAAATTCTATTAATTTATATTTTCGATTAGATAAGACGTAGGTTCTAAAAAGTCACTAAAAATAAAAGTTGTCGCCGCCATGTTTTCTCTCTCATTCATTGCGATTCTTGTACGCGTTTCTCTTTCTCTATGCATACCTACCATCTTCTCGGATGCGTTCTCTCTTGCATTGAATCATACTATCGAATAGTTATCATTATTCATAGACTTTTAATTGTAGGGAAAGAGAGAGGAGGACTCGTTTCAACAAAGGAAAACAGGAACAGGCAGGTCTCGAAGATATGTTACAAGCAGATGATGTCACAGAAGGGAGTGATAAAATATATTTTTTTAGAATTGTGGAGGAAAGAAACAGAGATCAGAATTATAATTTTGTTTTATCTTAATAATTTGATTACCTTATTTGAGGAAAAACCACGCGTTTTCTTATCATATATAAATCTAAACCGCTGAATAGAGGCAGGGGAAAAAAAAAGAGATTGAAAATAATTTTAAAACATTGAGTAATATTGTTACGTCGACGCCTCACACGTTTGCTCACACTTAGCACATACACTCCAACGCGGCTCTCGCCTTAAAATAAAGACACGGATTAAAGAACACCAATTTATTCAACAATTGATCAACTCAAACGTTATTATTAAAGAATAAACTCAGAACGAGAAAGCGCGCTCTTGACCACTCCAAAGCTCTAAACAATCATCGTCCCTGGCAACCGCTCTTCTTCTTCGCGCTCCTCTGCAATATCATGCGAAACGTTTGACGTGGCCACGGTCTGACACGGGCGCTCCCCCTTTTCAAGATTGTCGTCCCGACAATCAAAGAAGAAAAATTTGCCAGAATTTGGCGGATTCTTGGTGAGTCTCCTTGCTCTTCCTGGGAATTTCCCAAAAATTCTGGATCTGCAGATTTTCCGAATTCCAAGTCCCTGGCGTGAAAATTCCCGAAGTTGCTCCTCTTCTCCAATCGTCGAATTCTTTGAAGTTTTCGGAAATGGGGAGGGGAGAATTAATTTCTGTCGATCCATCGTCAAAAAGATTCCCCAGATCTCTGCCTTGGCGTTCGCCCTAAGTTCCACGGAAAAACCACAGATCAAAAAAACCAGTGGCAGTCTTCTGTTTCTTCTGTTACTTTGTAAATCTCTTCGCTAAAGAGTTAGCCACATTTCTTTTTATCTTAGACCGTCCCGGCTGGCTGCGATGCCCTTTGGACGTCCTTGCTAGCTGCGACTTCCGCCAGGAATTTATAACTGTCGCGGCGCCCACTCTTCCTTTCTGTTAAAAAAAATAAGAACAAACAAATTTTTTTTTTTTTACCGTTTTTTTAAGAAGGGAGTCTATCGTCTTTTCCTCTCCTCAAAGAGAGCTAACCTATCTGCATGAATAACTTTTAATTTATGCCTCGCTGATTTTTCAATCCTAAAAGTGACATCGCTTAACTTTTTCACAATCCTATAAGGCCCTTCTCAATTGCTCTGCAATTTTGGGGTTTTATCTTTTTTCTTCTGAGGATTAAACAACCATACACTTTGTTCTTCTCTAAAATCGATTTGTCTCACCTTTCGATCATAATGATTTTTTACCCGAGAAGAATTGAAAATTTAAATGTTGTCTAGCATTTTGATGTATGGTATTTAATTTTTCTCTGAGATTTTGAATACAGCTCTCTTCAGATTTTTCCCTTCCGTCTGGAAAACTACCTCGCAACAAATCAAGTGGTAAACGAAGATCTCGAGCAAAATACAATTCTGCAGTAGTAGCTCCTGTGGACTCGTGTTTAGACGTGCGAGGGTAAAAGACACATAGGAATCCATTCATCCCAATCTTTTTGATTTTCCGTAATATATTTGGATAAATAATTAAGGATCGTGCGATGCTGGCACTCAACCTAACCGTCAGATTGAGGGTGTAAAGGAGTTGTCCTTGTTTTTTTAATTCTGAGTAAACACATCAATTCTTGAAAAATTTTTGATTCAAAGTTTCTGCCTTGATCCGTGTGCAATTCAAGGGAAACACTATGACGAGAAATTACTTCATTAACAAAAATTTTAGCTATCGTCTTAGCTCTAGGATTCCTTAATGTAAAAGCCTCCACCCATTTTGTGAAACAGTCGACGACAACTAAAAGATATCGATTTCCAGAAGATGAAAGGATCAAGTATGTCCATCTGGACTCTTTCGAAAGGAGTGCCAATATTGTAAATTTGCAAAGGTGACTTCCCTTTTCCAGACGATCCATTTTTCGCAATACAGATTTTACAAATCCGACAGCAATTTTCCACATCTTGTTTACAATAAGCCCAATAAAAATGTTTACGGACTTTGTCCATGGTTTTGTTAATTCCAAAATGCTTTCCTGACGGCGAGTCATGAGCAGCGACTAAAATCTGATTTATTCAATTACAAGGAACGATAACTTGCAAAATTTTGAATTAGGAGATTCCTACTTTTTATAAAGGACCGTTTCTCAAAAACAAAGCATCCCAATAGGATAAATAAACTTTTGCTGAAGAATCTAAAGAAGCAAGATCCTGAAAGAGTGGTTTCCTGTTTAATTCTTTCCCTTTCAAGAAAACAGAAATCACTGAATCAGCTAATTGATCTCTACGCCATTCTTTAGAAATATCATCCTCCAAAATAATGCGAGCCACTGTATTTTCCTCCGACAAAATTTCCTTAAATTCCACCTTAGCACAATAGTTATAACTATCATCTAAACAAGGGCGTCTCGACAACCCGTCGGCGTTACGATGTAATTCTCCTTTGCGATGAATTATTTCGAATTCGTACTGTTGAAGTCTCTCTGATCAACGAGCCAGTTGCCCCTCTAATTCCTTAAATGACATTAACCATCGAAGGGATACATGGTCGGTTCGTATTAGAAACTTTCGTCCATATAAATAATGATGAAAGGATTTTATTGAGGAAACAATAGCCAATAATTCTCGTCGAGTTACACAATAATTGCGTTCAGATTTATTTAATACTCGACTGAAATAGGCAATAATTTTTTCTTCTCCCTCTTGTTTTTGAGATAAAACCGTACCAAGTCCATGATTAGACGCATCTATATCAAGAATAAATTCTCCTTCCTCTGTAGAAAAAGAAAGTACTGCAGAAGAAATTAAAGCTTGTTTGAGAGTTACAAAAGTTTCTTGACAAGAATCGGTCCAAATAAATTTAGTGTGATTCTCTGTTAATTTAAACAAAGATCTAGCCTGCGAAGAAAATCCTTTAACAAATCTACGATAATAAGAAAATTCCAAGAAACTCCGCACCTACTTCTTATTTTTTGGAACTGACCAGCTCTGGCTGAAGTTTTCTCGGGATCTGTAGCGATTTCTTTTTCTGAAATAATATGACCAAGATATTTAACTTTTCTGCTAAATAAAGAACATTTTTTGAGATTAATTTTAAGATTGGCCCCTCTAAGCCGAAGAAAAACCTCCCGTAAATTTTCCAACATCCCCGTAAAGGTTTTACTGTAAAGAATAACATCATCTAAATAAACTAAACAAATTTTATGCAAAACCTCGTACAAAACTTTTTCCATCAAGCGTTCAAAAATCACTGGCGCATTATATAAACTAAAAGGCATTACTTTAAATTGCCAAAGACCACTCCCGATAGAAAACGCTGTTCTCTTTTTATCTTTAAGGAATCCCTATCTGCCAATAGCCACTCTTAAGATCAAGAGTGGTAAACCAGGAATTCCCAGTCAATTGATCCAAGATATTGTCCATTCTCGGTAGAGGATAACAATCCTTTTCAATAACAGCATTCAACTTCCTATAATTTACACAGAACCTAAACGACTCATCTTTTTTCCTAACCATGACGGCCGACGAGAGTCATGAACTTTGTGATTCTTCGATAACTCCCTGACATTTCATATCATCTAAAATGGACTCCACTTCTCGTCGCAGATAAATAGGAATTCGTCTTGTTTTATCGGTCGTTTATCCAAAACATTAATGGAATGTTTTTTAAAATTTTGCAATTTCCTGCGGAAATGTCTTCAGAGAAGACGTCCTGAAATTCCGATAGAAACGATATAAAATTATTCTTCTGCAACTCCAAGTCCTTTCGAACTTCGCTGTAAAAGTTCATTAAGGAACGCGGGAATTCTTTTCTCGAAAATCACATGAGAACAATTCATTGTTTTTTATTTGTCATTTATAAAAACCCCGTTTTCGAATTCAGGTTCTAATATTTTGATCAAATTTACTCTCTTAAGAAAATCCATTCCTAGAATACAATCATCTGAGAGTTCCGCAATAAAGAAAGGAAATTCCGAAGAAAATTTTCCTATAATGATTTCAGCAGACACCCTGAATTGAACAGCAACTTTTTCTCCAGTAGAGTACTTCGGGAAATTATTCCCCAATAGTAGACGCCCCTTCGAGAAATTAACCAATTTCCTACTTAAAATTGAAACATCGGATCCTGTGTCAACTTTAAAAAAACAAAGTTTTCTACCCACAGTCCCTTTGAAACAAAAAGGATTTCCTTCTGCAACAATTCTACCAATTCCGGTATACTGTTCTGTTTTATTTGGGGCACGCTTCCCAGTCGAACCTGCCCCTCTCAGCTCGACCAGACCTAGTTTCCCCTTTCCTCGTATTTCAAAGATGGACACTCGAATCGGAAATGTCCAATTGCCCCGCATTGCCAACATTCCTTACTTCCATTCCCATGTAAGTTACGAAGATTTCCTTTTCTAACCTCCTTCCTTCTCTTGTTCCTTCTTCTCCTCCCTTGTTAATGTTTTCCCGAATAAAATTATTTTTCTCCCTAAAACAACTTTCATTTCTGCGCGAAAAACTACTAACTTTTTTTGAATTACTTTTATTGCGACGCTTCTCTCTACCGCCACTTTTAAAGAATTTACCTATTCCTTTTTATCGTTTGACTGTTAACTAAGAATTATTGTTCAAAATTTTATACTCATGAAGAATCTGCGGCTTTGTAAACTTTCGTTCTCTGATTTTACATGATAAGTTCCATTTTATTTCTTAACTTGCATTTTACTGACGATGGCCATTTACAGAAATTTCTTGCGGCCTACCAATCGATGGAATTTATTTGTGTGAATCATAGAGCGTGAGTCTCTTCAATCTTGTTACCGGTGAGGATGGCTCGATCTAGAGCCGAAACGTCCGAAATTTTATAATAAAACTACTGTAAATATTACATATGCGCTATAACAAAAGCGTGGACTCTCATTAGCCATTTTCTTTCCTTTGGAAAGAATAAAATTATAGAAACCGTGTACGGCGTTCGTCTCGACAAAGATGGAATAATGATGCTTGGTAGTAAAAAGTTTGACGTWGACAGTAGCGATCACATAATTATCGATGGTGTGCGATATGCTGGCACACCAGGTCTTTACGAGCTTATTTTCAAAAAAGTTCCCGACTATGACGTGTATACGAAAGACGATAAACGAAAATACAAAAGCATATTGTTGACTACAAACGCGCATAGGCGCAATTACACCGAGCACAGTCATTTACGGAGTAACAGGGGATACAAGTATAGATGTATAATTGCACCGTTATTAAAAGACGAACCGATTGAAAAAGGATTACCGCGCGCTATGACATTAAATGATAATGCAATCGATTACGTGCACTGGGACGATCCCAATGAGCTAGTGGATCGCATGTGATTGCGCGAAGCTTTTCGCCAAGCTGGTCACAACACGCATGACAACGAGATGCTGTCAATCATCGAGGAACTTCGTAAGGCTGGTATTATTATGAATTAACTCACGTATCGTTGAAACCAGTCGATCGGTTTCACCTGTATCGAAAAAATGCTAATCAGCAAATCAGCTATCCGAACAAAGAAACGATGATGATTCATTTCATCGTTGAAACGGTATAATGAGATATTACGTATACGAAAACGCTCTGTGTCGCGTCGCTACAGATTTCGATGCGAGATTGTGCAAGATTCGACGTAGCTCTACCAGTAGATGATAATGATGTCGTCAACAAACAATTCGTGCAACAGAATATGCAAATTTTGAAAAATGGACAGGATGAAATCGAGAAGAACATAACATCGTTCCAAACTAATAGGCAGTTTATGCTAAATACCTGCAAGAGAACATTCAAACTTTTAAAGATCAATTGAATCTACTCGAGGAGAAAATGATCACGCTCCAAAATAACATACAAGTAAAGACGACTCATCGCACAGAATAGATAAGACAATGCACTGAAAAGATTCATCATCTATCGCAGCTGGCATTGACGCCATTAACAAATTATATGCGGAGCAGCGCGTTAAAACCTTGACGAATCAGCAAAGAGAATCAGACGAAAGGTTGACTTCGTTCGAGGACGAGCTTCGGCGTGTGATTATCAAAGCTGAGTCAGAAATAACTATGACAATGAGTGGTAATGAACGACAAGAGATGGTTACGAACGTCTAACGAATAATTTCAGACGGTTTTTGAATCAACAACTTACGGTTCAAGAACGGTTGTCGAATAGCTATCGAACGGCTGTAGATCGGGTTAGGAATGGTTACGAACGACTATCCATCGATCGGTACCGGAGGACAAAGAACGGCTATTGAAAGATGACAGAAAAAAATGATAAGCAAACGATTAAAAAACGATAAAAAATGGCAATACGAATGGCAGCGAACAGCAAAGAACGAAAATACAAACGACAAAAACGGTTAAAAAATGAAATAAATCGTAGTGTAATTTCATTGCGCACGTTATTATGCATTAGCCAATCGATAATTGTGTACGAAACATGAGATCTGATAAAAACGTCGTCAGTGCTGAAAAACGGCGACTTATCGAGGAGTTGCACGCTCCAGCGAGAAAAAATTTTCCGAGAAGACACATCATAGTTCGAGGATATGATGATCTGTGGCCAGTGCCGGATTTACACATACGCTAACTACGCTGAAGCGTAGGGCGGCAGATTTTTGGGGGCGGCAAATTTTTGAAGGCAATATTTGGTAAGCATGTGTGGAGATGATAGGAATTAGGAATTTGTAACATATTTCAGGAACGATAAAAAATAAGTAGACACAGACAAGTTGAAATGTTTTATAATGAACAATATTAACATTTAATAATTAAGTGGTTTACGGCGAGATTTTTTATTTGCGAAATCTTCAATAATGTCATCGTATTTTATTCTCATCATAAGGTCGGCTTCAATCACCAATATTGCCAATGAATTTAAACGTTCTTCTTCTAACGATGACCGCAAGTACGTTTTTATTCGTTTTAAAGCAGAAAAAGATCGTTCTGCTGAGCAATTTGTGATGGCCATACACAAAGATATTCGCAAAGCTATATCTATGTTAGGGAATACTGATAATAAATTTTGGTCACGTATAAGCTTACAAAGATCGATCAGTTTTAATTTATCTTCAGAGCTAGTTTTGTTAAGAAACTGGCGAAAGTGTACACATTCAGTGGGAAATGAGTCTTCTAGATCTTCGGCATAATAATTATAAAGTTTCGTAGCTTCTTCGTATATTGTGCTGTCCGACAAGTGAATAAGATTTCCAATAAAATCAAAGCGTTTGAAGACATTTTCATACGCTAAATGTCGCTTCTCTAATTCAGATCTGACGCGATCTAATATCACGTAGTAAGTTTCTACTCTGAATTTATTTTTTCCAGTCATGATGACTTCGTTCTCTTTAGATTCACCGAATTGAAGCTTTCGTTTGTAGTTTCGTTTGCTCTCGAATTCGTATTCTCCGACAATTATGCATTTGGCTTTTTCTACATACATCTCAAACATCTCATCACTTCTCAAGCTTTCTATGGTACAAAATTGATTAGTGAACGATAAAGCTCTACAGCGATTCTTATGTCAACATCTACACTTTGCAGCAGTTTACTCGTTGCATTAAATCGATCCAATAACGAGTTCCAGAATACGGCCATAAACATTGTTTCGAATCGATTAAGCTGTTTTTTTAACGTAGCAGCTTCGGATCGAGTCACCGCTTTTTCGTGAACATCTTCGATCATCATCGTCAAAGATTGCAATACACCATCCCAATTTTTACATAAACTATCGCAAGCGTCGTGGCGAGATGACCATCGAGTTCCATCAGCTCGTTTTAACATTTTCATGTTTTTGGCGTTTGATGATAAGAGATCCCAACGTCGAGTAGACGCAGCAAAGAAAGTGTATAAACCTTGAAGGATACTGAAAAACGATGCAGTTTCTGTGACACATTCTGCGGCACAGGCTCCAACCAAATTCAACGAATGGGCCGCACAAGGTACATAATCGGCAAGAGGATTTAATCGTTTCAACCGTGCTTGTAATCCTGTATAAATACCGGACATGTTGCTGGCATTATCATATGATTGTCCTCTGCAGTTGCCTATGTCAATTTTGAACGATGCGAGCATAGAAGTTACAGCCGTTTCAAGCTYTTCAGATTTATGTCCAACGTTTGGTAGAAAATTAAGAAAGCGTTCGATTGGGCTACCATCTTCTTTTACATATCTAATAATGAAAGAGAGCTGGTCGGTATGAGCTATATCTGRTGTTGAGTCAACTATGATCGAGAAGTATTTGGCCGCTTGTATTTCGCTCACAATGGTATTTTTTACTTTTAATGCGATTATATTGACGAACTCATTGCAAGTCGTTGAGGAGAGATATGAAGTTTTTCCACTACCAGGATTTCCACACTGTGCTATGTGCGTCRATAAGAACGGGTCAAATTCGGCGATCGTTTCCAAGATYATCATAAAATTGCCGTTTCTTAAAGAACCGAAACGTTCAGACGATCCTCGGAATGCAAGTCCGCGACTAGCAAGAGCTTTTATGGCAACAATCACTCTTTTTAGTATATTTTTCCAATATTCGACTTCGTTCTTAATTTGTCTACAAAGATTGGAGTCAACTCTTCCTTCCGTGCGACTACGCTTTATTAGTGCAATTTGACACTGAAGATGCTCTTTTGAATTTTCGTGTCCGCTTAATATTTTATTTACGTTACTCCAGTCCTGAAAACCTTCTGTTGCCAACTGAGAAGTTCCACCAAACAATCGGCACGATACGCAAAATAAAGCTTTTTTTATAGGAGAATAAATTAAATATTTCCGCAGCTGATTTTCTCCATTTGGTAATCGTCGATAAAATGCGCTTTTTGAAAGAAATCGATCTTGGTTACCAAAACAAGTTTTTGACAACGAAAAATCGGCATGCAAATTTTGATTAATTTCTTTCGAAAGTAAATAATCGATTAAACTGTCGTTAATTTTCCATTCCGCGGGATCATCACTCACCAAATCTAAGTTTACGCCATTTGCGTCTTCTGTAGTCAATTTTGATGGTACAATCTCCTGTTTTTGTAACTGCTCTGATGTAGTGCTCGAAGTACTGCAAACTTCACTTTCGGTTGTAGTTTGTACGTGGGTCTCGAAAATAGGCTTATCAATATTTTTTTCATCATCATCCTGATTAATGGGACGGAAAAAAGTATGTAGCGTCTTCGTCTTTTCTAATAACTCGTCTTCTTTCTTTCTTTTCTCTTTTCCAATTTTCCTATACTGATATCCACTTAGTCTTTTTCGACCATCACTCATTTTATATCCGTATTGACTACTAGGTTTGTATAACTGTCTAAATATAGTAAAATAGTGCACTCTGGTCTTCCTGAGAGTTTACGCTCAGCACGAGACTGACAAAAACAATGCAATGCGGGAGCACCGATAACTAACAATCGACAGTCTAAAGTACGGAGCGCCGGGAGCGCGCAATAGAGCAATCTCTGCAAACATATAATAATTAAGCAAAGCCCCGTATATTAATTTTCACCTATTACTACTTTTAAAATTTGATATTTTGATCATCAATAATCATAGACATTATTTGTCCTGTGTTTCTCATTAAAAAGTCTTTTAAATATGACTTACATTTTGAGCGCCAAAGTAAGTGGAAATTGTGCCTAATAATGAAACAGTCAACAAAATGAGTTGATATATAAAATTGTTTGTAAGCCGTTCTAAAGTACGTTATTTTACTACAGACAACAGTTATTTTATTTACAGACCCAGTAGTATCGGTACGGATATAGCATTAAAAAAGGATAATAGTAAAAAAAAACTTAGAAGGTATATCAAGAGGATATCAATATAGAAATATTAAAAAAAAGAAAAGAAAGAAAGAAGACGAGCTATTGAAAAAAACGACGACGCTATATACTTATTTCCGTCCAATCATTCAAAGTAATGAAAAAAAGCTTGAGGGGCGGCAAAATTTCAAATGCGTAGGGCGGCAAGTTTGGTAAATCCACTGCTGTCTGTGGCAGGCCAATATCGTTGAGATGCATCCGTACTCACGTTTCAACAAAGGTTATCTCATTTTCATTAACGTGCTGAGCAAGTATGCATGGGCCGTACCGTTTAAGAGTAAAAGTGGAAGCGAGACGGCTAACTATCACCGAGATGATTCGAAAGAGCGGTAGACATCCGAAAAACTTACAAACTGATATAAGGAAGGAATTTTACAACGCTGACATGCAACGACTCGTAAATAAACATCAGGAGACACGGTAGTGTCTCGGATGTCAAGTATAGCGATATTCAAGTATATCGAGAAATATACGTCGCCCGAGAAGCTACCGTGTATCTTTACGCGAGCCGGTGAGATACGAGCACTTGAGATTTTTGGATCTCAATAACAACTGAACCGATTAAATTCTAAACAGGCTCAATCGATAGCTTGGGTCTGAATTACATAATAAAAGTGTTTTTATTTTTTCTCTGCATGCCTTACGAGCAGAGATATTGCGATGCAAAGTCTATTTTAAGTAATCTTACATTAAGAAACGTTATTATTATTGTCATCGTCGTCGTCGACTTTGTACGGCTGCAATATCCGTCACGAGAGGCGCTAGCGATCAAACTCAAACCGCTATAGTCTCTGCAGTGTTCGTATACGTTACATATACTATAGATGAATGCGCGCATATGCGTGCAACGGAACGCACCTTTAAACTATCAGGTTAGCAAAGTTCGCCGCCTTGCAATGTTTCTTGTTGCATTTGGCACGAGACACTATATGCCTTTTAATTAGATTTAAAAATAAAAATTAATATTAATTGAAATTTTTTTTCTATAAAAATAGTAAAATAACAAGATCAAAGTTTCTTTTTTTTTTTATTTAATTAAAATATATAAATTATGTTATTAAACGGTTTGCAGATTATATCATAATGAAGAGATATAGTTTGTAATTATACGAACAAAGGATTTTTTAATTATGTATAATTTTATTCATTTTCATCATTACACAATGCAATCCACAATATTGTGGGTTTTTTAACACTTATGATTACACAGAAGTACTAGCATACGACGACGACGACGACGACGACGACTCTCGAGAACGACTCTCGAAGACGACGACGACGACAACTCTCGAGGACGATGACGACTCTTGAGGACGACTCTCGAGGACGACAAAGACGACAACGATGACTCTCGAAGATGACGACGACGACTCTCGAGGACGACGAAGATGACTCTCGAGAACGATTCTCGAGGACGATGATAACGACGACGACGACGATGACTCTCGAGGACAACGAAGATGACTCTCGAGGACGACTCTCGAGAACGACTCTCAAGGACGACGATGATTCTCGAAGATGACAACGACGACTTTCGAGGACGACTTCTGAAGACGGCGACGATGACGACGATTCTCGAGGACGACTCTCGAGGATAATGACGATTCTCGAGGACGACGATGACGACTCTCGAGGACGACTTTCAAGAACGATTCTCTAGGACGACGACGATTCTCGAGGACGATTCTCGAGGACGACGACGACGACTCTCGAGGACGACTTTCGAGGACGACGACGACGACGACGATAATGACAACGACGACGACGACGATGAGGACGACGACGACGACGATGACGACGACGACAACGACGACGACGATATTCTATACACAATTATATATATAAAATATGTCTCTATACTATCCGTCCTTATTTCTCGGAATCCACGAATTATTCTTTGTCTTAAGTCAGCAATATTATTGGGCGCATTTTTGTAAACAATTGACTTCACGTAAGGACGGATCCAAATGTTTGCCATAGAGTTCGAAATTCCTTTGATAGGAGAATAAGGGCTTGCATTCGTGCTGAAGGTGGTCATTTTGAACACCTTATTTAATTCGATTTAAATACCTATTCATGTTTATCCTTGATTTAAAAAATAATGTATTTACAAATATCGAAAAATAAAAAAAAATAAAAAAAAGAATTATTAATTTTAAAAAAATAATAAAATTTGAAAATTAAAAAAAATTAGGAATTTAATAAAAAATTTAAAAAGGAATGCCACGCGGAATATAAAATACATTTTTTTTAACATAAAAGTGGCTGTAACTCGGAAATGACTTATATCCGGACCTATGTTTATATAACTTTTTTTCCTTCTTTTGGGGTCCCAAATCACGTCCCGAAATATTCGTCGCGATTTTCCGGACACCCTGTATATACAATTACTGACAAAAGTTAAGAAACAAATCAATTGCTCGTGAACTATCGTATTTTTTTTTTTTTTTTTAGAAATACGCAGGTTGGAATCAAAAACAGTACAAAGACATAACTTCGTACATTAATACGCAATAAGTTTTTTCTTAAACATAATTGTACAAAGGTCACAATTAATATCGAGTTGAGAGAAGAAAACTTTGCTGCGTGACATTAGTTAAGAAACATCAAAACATCTCGTAATAAGTTAAGTAAACAATGTAAACAAACATGTTTGAACATGACTAGTCTTCTCTTTGTCATCGCTGAGTGTAGTTGGTATAGAAAATTTCCGTTAAAATATGACAAGGAGGCAACATTTAACTGAAACTGAAAGACAAAGAATAATTGAAATGTTTAACAAAGGCCGGAAAAAAATTAACATTGCAAAAGTGTTTAGTGTGAATCGTTGTGTTGTCACAAAAATTATAAAACGATTTCAAGAGTATGGAAACTGTATACCGTTAAAACGGCACCACGAACTGGCAGACCGCGCAAAACGACTCAAAAGCAAGATCGTAGAATTACCAGGGTCTCTAAATCAAATCCATTTTACACTGCTTCTGAAATTAAAAATCAATTAGGTCTTAAAGACATTAGTAGCAGGACAGTTAGTCGTCGTTTGGATGAGAATAATCTTGTTCACGCAAAGCGTGCAAGAAACCACTTGTTTCGAAAAGAATAAGGCAGCTCGTTTGGAGTTTGCTAAGGAGCACATTAATTGGACTGCTACTGAATGGTCAAAAGTTTTATGGAGTGATGAAAGCAAGTTCAGTTTATTCGGAAATGACTCCAGAAATAACGTGCGACGCCCTATCGGTAAGCGATTTAATATTAAGTATCTAAAGCCGACGGTAAAATTTGGTGGCGGTAATGTAATGGTGTGGGATTGTTTCTCACGTAACGGTCCTGGTCCATTAATACAAATAAAAGAAACAATGGATAGATTTGTGTATCGTGACATCTTACAAAATTATATGCTGCCATTTGCCAACCAAAAAAATGCCATCAGAGTGGTCATTTCAATACGATAATGACCCCAAAGATATAATTAATTTAGAAGAATGTATGGGGTATTCTAAATTAATTAAAACATTTCTTACGGAACAAAATGTTAACGTAATTAAGTGGCCAAGTCAATCTCCGGACTTGAATCCAATAGAACATTTGTGGGATTACGTTAAACGTCAGTTGGGAAGTCATTCTTTTACCAATAAAACAGAATTAATGCAAAAAATCACAAAAATATGGTCAGAAATACCGGCCGAATTTTGTGTTCGATTAATCGAATCAATGCCACGCAGATATCATGCAGTCCTCAAATCCAAGGTTATCCAACATCTTATTAAGTTATCACAAAAATTATAGACATTTACACATTATTTTTTTGTTAAAAGTACTTATAAATGTATGTTTCTTAACTTTTGTCACACAACGTTTGTTTTGTTTCTTCTAATAAATTCAATTGTAGACCTTATAGAAAAAAAAACCTTGTTTATTAATGTATATGAAGTGCTATCCCTCAACGCTACTCTTAGCTAAAACCTGCGTATTTCGAAAAATAAAAAAAAATACGACAGTTCACGAGCAATGATTTGTTTCTTAACTTTTGTCAGTAAGTGTATATATATATATATATATATATATATATATATATATATATATATATATATATATATATATATATATATATATATATATATATATTATATATACACATACACACACATATGTATGTATATATACACATAAATTTATTTTTCTTTACTGATTGCACCATTTAATGACAGATAAAATATTAAAAAAGTATCAAGTATAAAAAATGTGAAATATAGATCTTCTCGTACACGAAAACTGCTTTAAAAAATGCATGATATCATTACAAAATTATCTTTTTGTTGGGAGCAATGCCCATGAACTCGTATCTTCAGATTGATTCGGGATCTTGACAGACTCGTATTTGGCAATAAAAGAAAACAGGATCCAAGTAACAAAGGGCAACTCACTTTATTTACACTATGTACAGTATTTAATGTCTTAGTCTCGGACCGACGAGATCAATGTTGCGCTGCTAATTTCGAAGCAAGCGACTCCGAACGGATTGGCGCGCCGTGGTCCCTTAGAACGAGCTATCCTAAGGCGCGAAACCGTCTTCCTCAGTTGAGGAAGCTCGCAAGCAGCGGATTGTCTCTTTACAAATTGCGTGAACTTTCTGAGCGGCACTCTCACCTTATCGCGCTGACTTGACACAAAAAGAGAGAGAGGTTGCTCGCGCGTCGCATTATATACCCTTAGGATTCTAGACTGTTCCAGAAAAGGCTGAGTTTCGATCGTTGGCAGCGACGTTAAAAAAAGGAACAATCTAGAATCCCGAAGGCCTCTGCAAGGTGATAAATAATAACAACCAACAAACAACAACCGCGTACTTAGCCAACGTATATTTTCTAATTGTCATTTGTTACTGCTAATCGCGAGTGATCGGCCGTTCGGGGTTCTGAGGGACCACGCACAGGCCGCGCGGTTGGCTTCCTCACTTACCCTCTCCGCGAGGATACGGATTGTTTAAAAGGAACCCGTGCGTGTGAGAGGTATTTGCGGAATTCCGAACATCCCACCCGCCTCGCCCGACGTGCCGGCGAATATTTTATCGGTTGCACAAGCGCACCCGATCGCGGACGTCGATTGGCCCAACTCGCGGTTCGTTCGTAGCTACGGATGAATTCTCGCTCCGCGACATGCTATTGCAGCGCTCGCGTTGATAATTGAACCGACCCATCTCGGACCTGATTTACCGGACCGGCTTTCCACGTCATTATTTACGAGGTTATCATTGACTCCGCGGAGCGCCGAAGCACTTGTTCAGTTCGCCGATTTTACTTGGTGCGAGTGTGAAATCACCGTCATGGCATGTACTGACTCGCGACGGGGAAGTGCTTGCCGGTCGTTCAGTCTCCGACCCCTCTCCCGCGAGTCATCCCGGTCGCCCGTACGCTTCAGGGAATGGATCTCAACGGGATGGAGGAAGGGAACGCGCGGGGGGTGGTCGGAGATTAGACGATAGCAACAAGGTAGATGCTTTACAATGTTACTTTCATATTATATTGGTTTGTGTTCGACAACGAATAATAATTTACAAGGAGATAGTCCTTCTAATTGATTGTGCGTGGCTACTTTGAGGGACATCTCGAAATGTGTGGAGATTTCGCAAAAGTTCTCTACGTCCTGTCGCCCGCGCTTGGAGTTGACAATGCATTCGCTAATCGCGTAAGAACGAGTTTTGACTTACGAGACCGAGTATTAATTGTCACGTTGGCTTGCCCTCCTTACGCTCGGAAGGAGGACAATTTTTACGAGCGGTCGTGTGAGCTCGGAGGTGGCCGTTTTCACCGTGACCACCCGCACTCGGTCGTCCTTGCCGGGAAGCGCGGTGATTCTCGCCAGCGGCCATCTTGCGGATGGAGACACTTCATTGCGCACGAGACATAGTCGCCCTATCTCCGGAGCCCCGGTCTCCTTGCACCATTTTGAACGCGCAGATAGGCTGTGGAAGTACTCCTGCGACCATCAATTCCAGAAGTGTTCCCTCATCACTTGGACATGGTGCCAGCGGGAGAGGCGACTGCTCGGCACGTCTCTCAGTGCTGGTTCGGGCACTGCTAGAAGCGCCGTCCCGATCAGGAAGTGGCCTGGTGTGAGCGCCGCCAGGTCTTCAGGGTCGTCGCTTAACGGATAAGCCTCGAGTTGAGGCAGGCTTCGACCTGCGTGAGGAAAGTTGACATTTCCTCGTAAGTGAGAGTGGCATCTCCGATGACTCGCCGCAAGTGATGCTTGACAGACTTCACGGCGGCTTCCCACAGTCCGCCAAAATGAGGAGCTGCCGGCGGGTTGAATTGCCACGCTCTTCAGCCAGTGTGTTGCTGATGCGGCGAGCCTCCTTACCGCTGGCGGCGAAAAGAGCTCGCAGTTCAGCTTCAGCTCCCACGAAGTTGGTGCTGCAGTCGCTGTAGATTACCTCGCACAGTCCGCGGCGGGAGGTAAATCGCTTTAGAGCCGCCAAGAAGCCCTCCGAGCTATAGTCCGACGCAATCTCCAGATGCAATGCCCTTGTGGTGCACACGAACAAAACAATAAAAGCCTTGCTTGCCTTGTGTCCCCTCCCTTTGGAGGAGCGCAGCCAGATAGGCCCGGCATAATCCACGCCGGTGTGTTGAAATGGTCGAGAAGGCTTCACTCGTGGACCCGGGAGATCACTCATGAACGGCTGTGGTGTCGCCGCCCGCCATCGCAAGCAGCGAATGCAGCGGTGGATATGTTTCTTCACCGCTGTTCGTCCGCACAGAGTCCAAAATCGCTGCCGGAGTAGACCCAACGTCTGCTGAACGCCGCCGTGGAGTGTCCGGGAGTGACAATCCTCTATAATTAGAACGAGAAGATTAGAATCCTTGGGCAAGATGATTGGATGCTTTTCGTCATACGAGAGCAGTGAGTGTTTTATTCGGCCTCCGACTCTCAGAAAGCCTTGCCCATCCAGGAATGGGCTCAGCTTGGTAAGTGGCCCCTTCCGCTCCAGAACTCCGCCCGACGAGAGCCTTTTAAATTCCAGTTTGAATTTTTCAGCTTGCACCCGCCGAATCCAGGAGATGAGGCCTTGATCGATCTCCTCGGCTGATAGCGACGCGGATTCACGAGGAGCTTCCGCGCCGCCCAATCGCCTCCGCAGCGTCGACACCAAGCCGTAATTCTAAAGAGTTTATTCAGCGAGGAATATCGGGTGAGCATCTCCGGCTCGTCATTGGAAGGTTGAGTGGTCCCCAGGTGAGCCCTTACACGTTGCTCGGGGAGAAACTTCTCGCTCTTCTGTTCGTCTTCTAAGTTCCAGGATGCATCATCTCTACCAAGCCAGGCCGGACCGCGCCACCATAGGGCGAAATGCGGAGGTCGCGAGGCGACAGGGGACAATCCGCGGGAGGCACAATCGGCGGGATTGTCCTGGCTGGCCACGTGATGCCACTTTGCTTCCGGAAGCGAAGTCTGAATCTCGGACACTCGGTTGGCTATATATGTTTTCCATCGCGTCGGATGCTCGCGGATCCAGCCCAGCGCCACCGTCGAATCGGACCACAAGTAGGTCCGTGCACTCGTCAGTCCAAGGGTCCCCCGGACGTGCACCACCAGCCGCGCTAGGAGGGCCGCGGCGCAAAGCTCCAGGCGAGGTAAGGATACCTGTTTCAAGGGTGCCATCTTCGCCTTTGCCTCCACCAGACTCACATTCCATCTTTTAGCATCTTGATCCTTCATCCTCAGGTAAATCGCCGCATACGCGCGTTCGGACGCGTCCGCGAAGCCGTGGACCTCGACAGGGCTCACATTCGATGACCATCCGTACCACCGAGGCACGCGGATAAGTGCTAAGTCTGAGAAGTCGGCGAGGAAGATCCTCCATTGCTCGGCGTCCTTGGCTGCTAAGAGTGTGTCCCACTCTAAACCTTGTATCCACGTGGCTTGAATAAAGATCTTGGCGCGGACTACGACTGGTGCCAGCCAACTCAATGGATCGAACAGTTGAGCCGTCTGCGATAGGACGGTCTTCCTTGTGATCGATTTGGTGTCCACCCGCGAGAGAGCGAAGGCGAAGTCATCCGAGCCGGGGCGCCATGCAATGGCCTGCAAAGCCTAGGGTGGAGTGGCCCTGCAGCGGCGGCCACGCGCGACTGCCCGGTCGCGCTAGACACTCCACGGGGACGTCGGCGAGAATCCTCGCGTCTTTGGCCTCCCATTTTCTCAGGGGGAAGCCGCCCGCCATGCAGAGTCTCGTCACCTGCGTTCGCAGCTCCCTTGCTCCCTCCAGAGTAGCCGAGCCAGAAAGGATATCATCCACATACATGTCGTGTCGCAGAACGAAGGCTTCCTCCGGAAATCGCCTCTTCTCGTCGCTTGCGAGCTGGTGCAGAGTGCGAATGGCGAGGAACGGGGCGCACGCTAAACCGTAAGTCACTGTGTTCAACCGATACTCCTCCATTTCCTTGTCCTTGCTGTATCGCCACATTATTCTCTGCAGGTCTCGGTCATCCGAATGCACCAGAATCTGGCGGTACATCTTTTCGATGTCCGCTATGAAGGCGTACCGATGCCGCCGCCATTTCAAGAGAATGTCGGCCAGCGGTGGGAGCAGGTTCGGGCCAGTGAGCACTTGGGAGTTGAGGCACTCGCCCCCATTGACGAGCTGCGATCCATTGAACACGACTCGTAATTTCGTCGTTGCGCTGCCCACCTTCAGGACGCCATGGTGAGGCAGGTACCCCTTCCTCTCCTTTTACTGCTCTCTTCACGCGGGTCATGTGCCCCAGACGCTCATACTCCGTCATGAATTCCTTGTACAATTCTTCCAGGCACGTGTCTTGTGCGAAGCGGCGCTCCATCTGATTGAGCATCCCGGCGGCGACGGCCCGCGTTGCCGAGAGGTCCGGGAGCGGTGACGCGACCGGCAGACGCACGACATACCGTCCCTCGCCAGTTTGAGCGTGGATGCGAGCGAACAGTTCCTCGCACTCTCTTTCCTCGGGAGTGAAGGCGCTGGCTGCTGAACCTCCTCCTGTTCCCAGAATCGTCGCACCAGCGCGGACAACGGCTTGTCCACCGAGCACTGGTGCAGGGAATTGACACCGTGGGATGCAGCAGTGCCCATGGATCCCGATACGATCCAGCCAAGTGATGTTTGCTGCGCGATTGGCTCGCCCGTGCCCCCCTTTCGGACGCCGGGACCGAAGATGGCGGCATACACCTCGGCGCCAAAAAGTAAGTCGATGCCGCCAGCGGCTGCGAAACCCGGGTCCGCAAGCTCCAGATCCTGTAGATGCTTCCACTCCTTGGTTGCCGAACGCGTCACGCCTACGTAGACTGTGAGTCGCGGTAGCACTATTGCGGACACGGTTAGGACTTGGCCTCCTGTTCGCGCCACAACCGACATCGTTATGCGTCCTCTTGAGACTGCCGTCCGACGGCCGCCAACGCCGAACACCGCTACCGACGCTCCCACCCGCGGAAGTCACAAGCGCTGTGCAAGAGCTTCGGACGATTGAAGTTTCGGATCCTTGGTCCACCAGCGCACAGATTTGCGTCCTCCATGACCCGCCTTCTTTCCTTCATAGGCTTCCAGCGGTACGCGTCGCATAACATGAGGAAGTGATCCTTATGGCACACTGGACAGCGATCCTTTTCCTTCTTCGTCGTCTCCTTCTGCACGTGATGAGCACGGACCGATTTCGAGCCTCGCTCCTTGGCTCTAGATGAGGTTATCTTGGCCTTTGGAGGCTGCATTACCTCCAAGGTGAACCCGCCGCTCCAGAAATTGTTTCAATTCGGCGAATGATGGCGGTTCGCTCGTTCCGCCGATGGAGTTTTCCCATTCCCGACGAGACCGCTGGTCGAGCAGTTCCACGGTCAAAAAGACGAAGAGATCATCAGTGAGGTTGACCGGTCGCCCCATGCTTTCCAGCGCTTCGAAGGTGCTCGTTGCACTGTGGAATAGATTGCGTAATTCCGCAGCTGACTCGTTCTTCAGCTTGGGCGTGGCCAGATATGCAGCATAATGCGAGCGTACCAATAAGCGCGGGTTTTCGTAGTAATTTTGTAGTACTTACCAAGCGCGCCTAAAGTTTTCATCCGTAGGCAGATTCTTGACCAGCGATTCTGTTTCTCCTTTCAGGCTTGCCTTCAAATAATGCAGGCGCGTTACATCCGTCAGGGAAGCATCCTTCGCTATGAGGGACTGGAACAAACTGCTGAAGGCCGGCCAATCCTCATACCTTCCTGAGAAGTGTGGCAGCGAGATCCGAGGCAGGGTGGTGCGGGGAGGAGAAGGCGCTTCGGCGGCTGCGGGTTTAGCTACGTCCTTGCTTGGCGCCATTGACTTCGCCATCTCCAGAAACGCGGATCGCTGCAGAGCGTAGATCTGCTCCGCTTGGCCCAAAAAATCCTCCAGATAATACTCGTGTTTTCTCAACTCTTCCCCGTACTTAGCACGCAGTCATTCGTGTTGTTCTTCGAACTTTTCCCACTTCTTATCAATTAGCTTGATCGTTGTGGAAATCAATGCAGTCGTGATTTTCGTTGCGCCTGTCTTTTTCAGGTTTTCGATCGTGCGAGCAATGCGCCCGCACAGCTCGTGTTGAGCAGCTATGTAATTCTCCATTTTATTTGCAGATCGATGAACGGATGCCGATCTGCCGTCAGTGTGACCGGAAGTCTCCAGTAGTGGCCACTATCCGGCTCGAAGGACCAGAATGTTGGGAGCAATGCCCGTGAACTTGTATCTTCAGATTGATTCGGGATCTTGAGACAGACTCGTATTTGGCAATAAAAGAAAATAGTACCCAAGTCACAAAGGACAACTCACTTTATTTACACTATGTACAGTTTAATGTCTTACAAGGGAAGTGACGACAGTGTCCCTCTCCGATTTTGATGAGCTTTGAATATATTGTAAAGTAGCTATAACGTTTCAACTTTCTCGATGCGCTCGGATCGGCTCGCCGGATTCAGGGTTCGAGAAAGGACGAAACACCAATTTTATCAAAAATAAATAAATATTTTATTTAATAAAGGAACATAAATTCTTAATCGGAAATGAAATTAATAAAGGCTTTGGTAATTAGTAATTAATACGGCCTTGGTATCACAGCGAGTGTCGACAAAAATTATGATCGCACGGATCGGACGGAGTAACGGAATAACAA
>JANQDE010000963.1:6629-30462 GCA_037157785.1 Cephalotes varians | reverse complement strand
TATAAAGAAGATTGGTAAATGTTACAAACTTTTGAAGACTGGAGTATTCTACTGACGAAGGTGTTCTTTTTATTTGTACATTGCTCATCGTTCTGAAAAAGAAGAAAATATTGTAAAAATATTGATTATATTATACAAAAAATTTTAAAAGATGAAGAAAGAAGAGATGTCAATATGGTTAATTTTTTKAAATAAAAGAAAAACACTTCATAAAAAAAACATGTAACAACTTTTATAATTCCTTTACCTTATTTTCATCTAATCATAAACAATTTACATAAAATTTATATAGAAAAAACAGTAAGATTAATTCTACTTTTAAATATTGTTCAATGTAACAAAAAGAGGGAATTATAATATTACAATTAATCTAAAATTTTAAAATGTAAATTATTAATATATTCAAAAAATTATAAACTGTAATTACCTGATTACAGCGACTACTTTTGCAGTTGATTATATTGATAATGTACATTTTAAAATATAAATTAATTGTAACATTATAATGGCCCTTTTTTGGATGAGTATGTTACACTAAATAACATTTGAAAGTAAGATTAACCTTATTTTTTTAATTTAATAAATTATTTATGATTTATAATAGTTGAAAATGAAGCAAAAAATTGTAAATATTTTTACACGTTTTTTTGTAATATCTTTTTTTTATTTGAATAAAAAATTAATCATATTAATATCCCTTGTTTTTTCATCTGCTAAAATTTATTTTTTGCAAGTAAGTATATTAACAATGTATATTTTGGAATATAAATTAGGATAAATTAATTAAAATATAAATTAGGATGATTGATAAAGCGTGTTTTTGAGATAAAAACAAGYATTTTACGAAACTGCTGGAACAGAAACAAATAATACATGAAGTAATACAGTAACATTATAGTGACTCATTTTTTTGCGAGTAAGATATATTAATAATTTACRTTTTATAGAATATAAATTAATTGYATTACTTGTCTCTGTTTCAGCAGTTTCATAAAATRTGTTTTTTTGTTTCAATTCAAAAACGTTTTATCGATTATCCTAATGTCTCCATAACTTAATTTTTACTATACCGTCTCTTTTTAATAAAGGGTTCCAAGAACTGCATGTTATCAAAAAATTCGAAAGTTTTTCGTTTTAATACAGCACTTCCAGTTGTTGTTTCTTCTTGTCTCTGCTTCTTCTCTCGCGTATAACGCTCCCTCAGTCGTGTCCATCTAGTTTGACACTCATCCACTAGCAATGAAAATTATATTAACAGACAATTATATTAACAATTTATAAACAAAATTTACTTTTTCTTTTACATTTTAGTTTTTCAAAAATAATTWAAAACTAATTAAGTGCGTTTTTCAGTACAAAAAGARTGTAACATAGGGAATCATTACATCCTTGTTGTTAGCTAATGTTAAATAAAGATGATTCATTGTGTTACAGTGTCCTTGTTGAAAAATATTCCAAATAAATTAATAAATTTATTCAGTTACTAATTTTCAGTAAAAAATTATTAATCAAATTGCACTTACTGAATTTAGTCAAGTTTTTAAATTAAATTAATTTCAATTAGTGAAATGTTACTGAAAATTAGAGAATTAATACATACCTTTCATGTTTAAAATCCTGGCTATTTCTATCCAAGCATTTTCTTTCTTCACGCCATCCTTAAAATCACTCAATTCTTTATTGTACAAATAAGGATGACTTTGAACTAAGGAGATGAGGATTCCATCTCTGTCCATCTCGTCTTGAAAGACTATTTCATGAAAATCATCATCATTCTGATAATGAGATTTAAAATAATAGCAATGATCCATTTTTTTWAAATGTCTAGGTTCTTTTCCTTCTTTGACCAGTGAATTTTCGATATAATCGCGTTCAATATTCATGTTAAATATTGGTTTAAAAAAAATGATTTYCCGAAATCATTTGGAAAACCCAAAACCAYTCATATTTCCAAAGACTAAAGAGGTTAGAAAAAGCACATCGACCAACACATCGATCTAAAAATTCGTCCACCGTTGTCTGCATACGCATAAAAATTCGTCCTTACGGATTTTTCGACACGTTATGCATTATGCTTTACGTGTTATGCAAGATCCGTAAAGCGAGAAGTGGGGATAGAAATGAAAGACTCTGATTGGTTTACTCTCTTATGCGTTATGCGTTATGCATTATGCAAAAGTCTGTGCTTCGGCCTTAATTCTCACATAAGAAAACTTGACGCATGGTCATTAACAACACACTTAAACATAGATATTCAACTCCGCGAGCGTCACGTTATACGCCGTATTGATATCTTATTCAGGCTATCGCACACAAAAAAATTTAAGCAGTAAAACTTATCAATAAGCGCATCAGTCACGACCAGTCAAGAATTTAAGGCGAAACGTAAGCGGTAGCAAATCAAAACCAGAGAGAAGTCTGAGAGCGGCCATCCCGGCCTTTTTCGTGGGACCGTCGAAACTCCCGTACATTAGCGTACATCCATTTTAGCGACAATGGTACTAGCCATAATGTCCGTGCTAAATTCATTAAATTATTCAATCAAAAGATCTAAATTGTTTCTATATATTATTACATACTATTTGAAATCTCTCTCAGAAATTCTTGAAAAATCCTTGAAAGTTCTGAAAATCTTGAAAATTGTCAATAGTTTCAAAAAATTCACAAAACTTTCAGGATTTTGTTCTGTCAACGAAAGTATTCACCGTGAAGCGATACTTATGATTTAAATTAACAGTTTACAGTGTATATTTATTTAATACATAAACTCTTAATATATCGCAGCGCCTCATTACGTGATTTAAAATAAATATTTTTCGTGAAAAAATTCTACATATTTTGTATAAATTAAAGAATAAAAAAAATTATATAATTGCATTTTAYATATTTTTTCTACASTTCTATCGTATTTATATTTTATGTATCATTGTTGGAAACATTGTAAAAAAATGTTTCAAAATGCTCGTGATTACTGTATAAAAGAAACAATGGCTAGTTTGATAATTTGATAATCCGTTTTAACACAATTTCCAAAAATTTTACATACATATTTATTGCTAAAAAATAAGGAGACCTATATTGTATGATAAATATAAGTATCAAATAAATAGATATTTATTGATATTAATCAAAATAATCACGTGTGTGCGTGTGTCATAATTATTAATTATAATATATATATATATATATATAATTTTAATATTATAATTATTAATTTAACAAATTATAGCATACTAGTCAGAGACTATAATATGTACCTTTATGTTTGTTCTTTTGTTCCTTTTACTATACTATAAGCATTTTCGGTGAAACTTATATCTGTATTTTTATCCTCCCGGAGTTTATCCGACATGAATGTCTGTTTAATAATATAATCGTTCTTTTTAGAAAAGATTGATTTTATTGATACTCTATGCAATTATTTCTCATGAACAAATAAGTATAATATAAATAGATGTTTCAGGTTTTTGACAGAAATTGCGCAGATAATTTTTCTTTCTCTCTTATCAATACAAAATTCATTTAAATGAACTCGCTTTGTACTAATGGCTGCAATTCACATATTATTAGACATAACTGCCCACATTTCGATAGTACTTGACACGTTCACTGCCACGTGATACACGTCATTTAATATATGAATAATGTTCCTTGTTTTTTGAGAACGTCCAATCATTTAAATATAAATGACAAACAAGCCTCATCATTGAATGTTTTGAGGAAAAAATAAAAGAAAAGTTAAGAATTTGACTTTTTGAAATTTAAAACAAATAATATTCATATATGAATGACATGGCAGCCAACACATTAAAAACGCACGTAAAATAATTCTATTAAATTCAACAAATCAAAACGTTAACAAAATGCAGCACCAACGACACAATGCATTAGAAAATCGAAGAAAATAACTAAGTAATTACATACAGAAAATATTTATATAATTCTCTTATATAATAATTTAGTTATAATGAACATTAGAGAAATAAAATTTTAACTTATTTTTTTATTTCGTCAATGAAAAGTGATATATTTTTCAAAATTATTATATCTTATGAAGAAAACTGTTTCACAGAAATTTATTGTATCATACGAGTGTTTCCCAATTATCTTGCAATATAAACACCATAAAGCGATATTTCTTGCGAAAAATATTTATATATGCAAAGTCTTCCATCAAGTTTAACAGAATTTAATAAGGAGTGAAGTTCCACATAATTATGCTTGAACGAATGTTGATATTGTTTTAGTGTTGTATTGTTGTAATAGTTTTTAAATAATAAACATACTTAAGTTTATATATTTAAAATTCATGGTAATTTGACTTCAGTCCTCATATATTCAGATTTGACACTACTGACAGCCACATAGTTTCATTTGATTACATGACGTATGCAGATGTGCCTGTTAATCAACACTTTAAGGATGTCTGTTCATCAACTGTATTATTCGGATAAAAAGCTACATCGTTATGATCATCCTCCGATTACATTAGGATAATCTTTCACCATTTATAACCGTGCGCTCGAAGAAAAATTTATTTCAACGCTGAGGATGACCTAATGCTAAAGTCGAAACGTTCGTTTGTGTTTTTAAATTTATTTATATTTTTGTGTATAAACTTATTACTTAAAATAATTGGCATTGCGAACTAGCCAGACTTATATGCTCCTTTCTCAATTTGTTTAAAATTCATGAGTTATTACATTTCTGAGGAATATAGTAACAATTCATCATGTCATTGTTATATTCTTCAAGACAAAATAAAAGAGTTCATGAAAATGTTTAATTGTTTATTATTGCAAAATTATTGCACCCTCAACATAGCGCTCGAACGTGATTATCTTCTATTATTTATTAAATTATTTTAAATTTAACGAACACTTGTACATTTTATATAGATATATAATCTATAACGTACACATATTTTAAACATATATATGATGCCAATATGTTAAAATAACGGACAGATCACCTGCTGTCGTCACTGCAAAAAAGTTTCTTTTGAATTTTTTGCAAAAAAAACATTAAAATTTACGTAATAACTTAATGCATCTCTTGTATATAACGAATTTAATCCGAGAAATGTGAATCAATATAAAAATATCGCTATCGGTGTCTATTTTTGATATTTAACAAAGAGAAAGATGAAAATCACAAACTGCAGTGAACTTGTTATCATTAATGATAAACCTAATTCGAGAGTGTTACGTTAAAACCAAATACTCGACGACGAAGATTACCATTTGATTGATTCCGATATTTGTTATATGTTAAAATATATATTATATCGATTTGTATTTAAGGTGCTTTTATTAAAAATTACAACTTAATCTTAGTAGTCGTAGTAGTCGTCGTCGTCGTCATCGTCATATCACTCCACGTTCCGAATGTTATCTTGCTCGGGAAAGAAGTTATTAAACAAAAATACAGTGAAGATCGCGGTCAACGCATACAGCGCGAGCGTGGTCGTCGCGGTGAAGAGTTGAGCATAATGATATCGTGAGTACCACGCGAGACCTAGGATAATCGTCAGAAGGCTTACTAGTCGGCTCAAGTCCCAGTCGTTGTGTACCGAGCTTATTCCCGCGCCGGTCGGCAGATCCGAGAACGAAATAAATATCAAATAAATATCTATTATATTTATCATACAATATAAGTCTCTTTATTTTTTAGCAATAAATATGTATATAAAATTTTGGAAATTGTGTTAAAACGGATTATCAAATTATCAAACTAGCCATTGTTTCTTTTATACAGTAATCACGAGCATTTTGAAACATTTTTTTACAATGTTTCCAACAATGATACATAAAATATAAATACGATAGAAGTGTAGAAAAAATATGTAAAATGCAATTATATAATTTTTTTTATTCTTTAATTTATACAAAATATGTAGAATTTTTTCACGAAAAATATTTATTTTAAATCACGTAATGAGGCGCTGCGATATATTAAGAGTTTATGTATTAAATAAATATACACTGTAAACCGTTAATTTAAATATCGCTTCACGGTGAATACTTTCGTTGACAGAACAAAAAGATGCAGTCAGAATTATATAAGATTAACTACACATCTTTCACTTGATTTTATAAATATGATAATATGAGAGATCACTTTTTTAGAAACTTCTGAAAGTCTTGAAAATTGTCAATAGTTTCAAAAAATTCACAAAACTTTCAGGATTTTTCAAGAATTTCTGAGAGAGATTTCAAATAGTATGTAATAATATATAGAAACAATTTAGATCTTTTGACTGAATAATTTAATGAATTTAGCACGGACACGCACCACATCCATTTTCAATACTACGATTTTATCAACATTATGGCTACCTCTAGTACCATTGTCGCTAAAATGGATGTACATGACGCTAGTGACGGGGGTTTCGACGGTCCCACGAAAAAAGCCGGGATGGCCGTTCTCAGGCTTCTCTCTGTCAAAACTGTTAATTTCCTTACTGCTTATGTTTTACTGCTTAAATTTTTTTGTGTGCGATAGCCTTTCCATTAGTCATCTCGAATAAGATGGCACCCTTGCGTTTTGACAAATCACATATCGCGTCGAGAAGCTCTCCCTTTATACAGAGTCGAATCCCACAAAAGCGTGCTAAGCGTGCTATGAGAGAATTTCTACGCAGCTCGTCACACAAACAAACCGAAGGGGAAATGCTAGCTGTGCTCGAAATGCATTACTGGCCAAAACTCGCTTTCATTAGGTGCGCTATATGCATAGGTGTCCGCAGGATTTTTTTCAGAAGAGGGCAATTATCTCCTTTCAAGAAAAGTTATAAAGAGAATATTAAGAATTTTTTTTAATATTCTGATTTCAGGAGGACAATGGCCTTCCAGGGGGGCAGTTACCCCCTCTTATCTCCCCCTGCGGACGCCTATGGTTACATGATATCCGTATACTATAGATAAATGCGCACAATGTGTAAAACGGAACGCATCTTTAGATTCCAGCCTTCGACGGTATGGAAGCGGTTCATTTGCACACGGTGCAATTCACCAACATTTATAGTTGGTGCTTAGAGTTTTTCCATTAACTCAACAGATCAGAAAATTTTATATTAAATAATATATTAAATTATATTAAATTAACGACGTGTGTAATTTAAATCCTCTCGACAGTGCTACTTCTCTCCGAGTTTTATCTCACAATCTTCTATTTCTTCTAATTCTAAATCGAAAATCGTTATCGTTAAGTACAATATAAGTATTATCTTTAACATAATTCTATTAAATTCAAGTTAATTGTACGGTAACAAAAATCCTAGTAAGTATTAAGAATAATTATATTAGTAATTTTTTTCGTTTAAATATACAAATTTAAATTTTAAACCAAAAGCACGAGAGTAAGAATTTCAAGACTCATTCCAGTATAATTAATTCACGAATATAATAATTTTATCAAATAACATTCACATGAAATCTCTAAAGTGAAAGTAACGCTTTATCCAGCGCAAAATTTTCTAACGCGAGTGCAAGTTTGACGCTCATCCGATGACAACGCAGTCTTGAGCCAAATATTACCTTCCAGAGAGAGATCTCTAGGCTCAGTTCATCCTTTGCGAGGATAGAACAGGCTCTCCGCAAAGTAAGTAAAGATTTTAATTTTTGTACGGCTTTATCAAGTGGCTTTCGAAAGCGTTGCCGCCGCTATCTTAAATCGCTTGTTTTTTCTCACGTGCGCTTGACCTGATCCGCGCGTCGCGTGACGTCATTTTATGACCCTTGAGCTAATGAGAATCGACGCGGCATCATACGATTATGATCTTTTGTATCTGAGACCGCGTTCTTTTGCCGGATTCTTTTCTGATATTGCATATTGCATATCGTGGGTAGCTAGTATTTGTTGCATAATGTCTTTTCCTTCAACATAAAGCCCTTTTCCTTCAACATAAAGCAAATCAAATTATCGAGTGCTCTGAATGCTATAGCGTTGAAGCCCCGGTAGATAAATTATTCGGGAGTATTGCGTCACTAGTTTAGTTTTTACCGAAGCATTAATTTATACCTATAATAATTTACACCATTAATTTACGCCGGTATTCATAATTCATTTTTATATTTAAGATCATCTTAAGTAAGCTTATACGGTTCTCTTATTGGTTGAAATGAAATCTTAACCCTTCGTCTGTACATGTAAATTTTGGTGCACCGTCTGTACACAGGGTCTAAAAAGTCCTGCCGACTATTTTTTGAAGAAAAATACGTTTAAAAAAATCTGAAAAAATTCTCAAAGATGTATCTTCTATCCCTTATAATGATTCAATAGTGTTTCAGACGATTTATGAAAAATTTTTTTATTTATAACAATTAAAAAAAGAGAAAATTATTAAAAGATAAATGTTAATTAAAAAATTCATATTTCAGTCAAAATATAACTTAAAAAAAAATTCTTGCGGGGTTTTATAGTTGAATACATACTTTTTAAGAAAAAAAATACTCCAAATGTGGTGGCTTAAAAAATCATAATTATTTTGAAGATTGAAAATGTGGTTTTTTTAATATGAGTAAAATAATAAAAAAACAATACTTTATGCTTTATTTTAATTTTTTATTCAAATAAAGTAGTAGAAAAATGCTCTTCAACTTCTTCGTGATCAGATTCCCCTTCAGAAGCTTCGTCCAGAGCTCGAAAACTACGCTCTCGTAGATAATAACTTATTATTGATTTGTTCGTCACCCATTGTACACTGAGATACAAAGAGGTAGTTCATGTTTATGTTTTTGTTTTGAGGTTAGAAGTATGTTACATGTTTACAGAAGCAATAAAACTAATAGGGATGAGTATCTAATGCCGATTACATGCGAATAAAAGCATAATAATATTTTCACTTATCTACACGAAATACCATCGCTGTCTGTACACAGGGTCTTTTTGGGTACGCTCGTCACTTTCACTCGCTGCTGCCCTGACACAAACTGCTGGATCGAAGCATTTCGGTGGTTACAAGTTCCCCCTTATACCTAGTTTTTTTTAAGGAAGGGAGCCAAGCTCTGCCCTTTTTGATTTCAAAACTTATTTGACTTGAAAATTTCGTTTGTTACCAAAAAGACCCTATGTACAGACGAAGGATTAAGGATGATCCTAAATATAAGCACTGACTATAAATACCGCCCTTAATGCGACGTAGAATCAAATTTAAATCGATGGAAACGCGTTGAATTGCGCACATTTTAGATTTGTTCGCGTCGCGTGCCCCAATATGCTACTATTCGCTCCAACGCGCTGCAAACGTTCGTGTCACCGGAACCAATATGGCGATTAGGCGTTCGTGTTGTGTTAGAGCATATTCCAAGGAGCAATTAGGAGAGTGCTCTATTTGCACTTTCAAAGATGGTGCAGTTGGGGCAAGCGACAATTTTGTTATGCGCGCATGCGTAATGACGACGAGTGTTATGGAAAAAAGTTGTAAGGTCAGAAAGGTGACGGATAAGAATATAAGACACGGATTTGAATAAAAAAAGAAAGGTTAAGTAAAATAGATAGAAATCCAGATAAATAATCATGAAGATCACTTCTTCTAAGTATCCAGGTAAAAATTTTCTTGCATAAGATTTTAGTACGCTATGTTGATATCTTAAATACTCACTATACTTCACATTTTTATTACCTAATTGATTAATGAATTCTAGATAGGAATTTTAGATATAGATATATTGTAAAACATGGAAAAATTTAACGGAGTCGATCGGGATTCGAACGGGATTCAGAATCCTTCGTTCTCCTTCCTAACAGTAGGCCTATCACTTAGGTTGCATGATCACAATACTCCACTGTATCGGAGTGTGACGTCTGGACGTCCAGAGAAATTTTCTTTTCTTTATAATTATAATCTAATTAATTAGTAGCATTTACACTACGCTAATTCTCCAACATTTAAACTTAATTAATAACCTTTTTTTATTATTATTTTTTTATTATTATACTCACTTAATAGTTATTTCTAGTACATAAATATATATTCATACAAAATTACAAAAATATAAAAAAAAGGAAAATAATCTCATATAGTAAAAGAAAAAGCGTTAGAGTTAAGAACGAGCGAATAACAAAGAATGAACTAGCAAATATATAATAAATTAAATAAAATGATCAAGACGAACTAAATAAAGATGTTTTTTTGTCTCTTATAAAATATTCAAATTGTTATTAATCATTAATTCATTCGTGATAATGTTAAAATGAGATTTGCCTATGCATTCGATAAGTAAGTAAGTAATATTATAAGAATAAAGGTCTGAATATCGTATCTTACACGCTAAGATAATTAAGATCCCCTTTTGATATTTGATAACCATGTAGATCATTCAATAATTCGAAACGTCGGCAGACGAAACTGATAGCCGATGCGGCGTCGCTCTCGACACCACCTGCAAATAGTAAACCATGGGTGATATCAATTTAAACACTTCCTTTTCTAAGTAGAGTATATTAATTTACACCAAAAGGTCCAAATCTGTTTATGTTCTCACGAGTCAGCTACGGAGAGCTTTTGTCATGCGACTCAAATGTAACTACCACTGTATATAGAAGCGAGCGAAATTGATAACCGACGCGGCGTCGCTCGCCGAGCGATACCACCCATGAAATATCAGACGCTAATTCAAACACTCATCTAAGGACATACTAGATTACGTAGAACTATCCACTAATCAATTTCGGAGAACTTTCGTCATGCGACGCAAGACGCATCCACCCTTTGTCCCTAACTACTATACAGCCTACTCTACAATGACCATAACACAAGACTGTAAGTCTGTAAGGCGCAATTGTACACATAAGCTGCATGTGCATAACATAAGATCTCCAATGAGTATCCAGCATAAAGTCGCCATATTGATTTACATGACAAACTCAGTGATCCAACGGTCTTGTATCATAATGTGTGCGATAGCCCTTCAAGATCCGTTTTCAGTTTAGTGGAACGTAACTAGATTGCAAACGAAATAAAAAATTTTTATTTCTGAATTATGCCTTACAGCCTTACAGAATACAGCAGCACATGAAAAGCGCCCTGATGTACAATAAATCAGTGATGACACTGGTGACAGTGATGTTGCTAATATTGCATATATGTACATTTATGGAAACGAGAAGAGAAATAAAACAAGAAGAGAAAAATATGGAAGAAGAGGAAATTATGGATGAATATGAGGATAATGATGAGCTGGATGATAAAGAGCTCATTATTATAGTCAAGACCAATCCTTTTTTGTGCAATAAGTCAGAAAAACTGTATAGCAACATTGAGATTAAAAAATTAGCTTGGACTGCTATTGGGGAAAGATTGTCTAAAAAAAAGACTGGTAAGTATTTACACGATTTATTTACTTGGGTTACGTTCCAAAACGTCCTCTCCAAGGAAAATTTTATTCGATATACGTATACTATAGTATACGTTACGTGTACTATATATTTCGAGTAATATTTTCCTCGGAAAAAACGTTTTGGAATGTAGTTAGAATGTAGTAGATAGTACTTAAATCTGTCAAATGTTCAAAAATTTTCACCAAAAATCGACATGGATGTAATGAATGCAATTATATATGCACAGATATCGAGGCTGAACATAGATTTTGGCAGTTACGACAACGATTTGGAAGAGAAAGGAAAAAAGTAATTCAATCTCAAGGTCGATCAGGCGCTGGAATTACCCACTTGACATACACACCGCAGTGGAATCTTTATAACGAATTGATATTCCTGGCTGATGTGATAAAACATCGAATGTAAGTATCGATTTTTTTCTTTTTGTGCTAAATTGAATCATAAATTTATTTATTTATATTTTGTTTTGTTTAGAACTACGTCAAACTATAAGAGAAAATTTCCAACACATGAAGCTGTGTTACAAATGAAGATTCCCTCAACTTCCATATGTTTCTCATCAACACCGAGTTTGTGGAGTGAAAAATCACCATTTGTTTCATCTAAATGTAATTTTCTAAATTGTTTATTTTTATTTTTTATACAAGATTTAGATAGAATCAATAAATTTAACGCTTTTGTTTTTTAATTGTATTATTTTTTATATTTCAGATAATATCAGCAAATCTTCAGATGATATCAGTAAATCTCTAGATATATCCGAGTCTTATTCAATTCCACAACAATTATCTTGTTCTGCAAGTGATGTATTGATATCAGAAACTAACAATAACAAAATATCACCTGCAAAGCAAATGCAGCAAACAAACCCAAATACGTATAAAAGGTATGTTCCAGAACCAGATTCCTTTAATAAACGGCAAAAATGGAATGCAGACATCTTTCAAAAATCGGGAAAGGAACTCTCTTATATAGAACATTTAAATAAGTTGTATCAGCATCTGTTAAAAGGACAGACTCCTCCTCTATTAAACGAACAGTATTTCACTATTAAAACTCAATAAACGAATTATTTCATTTGAAAGCTGTACTGACTGCATTCAGAATCATATCGCTATAACGCATGAGGAATATTCATTCTCTTTATGCTCTGCATTACGATTTACTGCACTGTAATACGTTATAATATTACGCGTCATACCATACAGCCTTTACCTTAAGTCTTGACCATTGCGAGTCATACATATAATCCAATATTATAATTAACGCAATCTGTGCTGCAAATATGACAGAACTTATTTAAAATAATTGCATCCACTAATTACAAGACTCAGACCGATTTACGAATTTGAATAATTTCTACATGCAAATTCTTTATTCTATATATGATTCACTACTTACGAATTTAACGATTAATCATTCTCTTTTATTTAACGTTATATTACGCATCAGTAATATTCCCCTTTGGAATTTATGACACGTAATATTCAGCGCTTGCATTGCGCAGTTGAAATTGATATCCTATTAGGGGAGATAAGTAACAAAGAGACTTCCCAAAAGAATGATAATGCATGTGCAGATGATCTCACTGTACATGCAATAAACAGGTCCCTACGTAAACCGATACCTTTATTGTTAATGAATCATATTTGCGCAGCACCATTTGAAAGAACAAAGAACGTTCTAGAACATTCGATCATTCTAGAACTTTCACAGTAAAATTCCATTGTAATATTGCTTTATAAACCATTAATTAATATTGTTAATTACTATATTAGCATTAATACTCTCTCCCTGTAAAAAATTTTGAGCAAGCACCACAAAATAGTGCCACTTGCTGTGACGGGTCCTGAAGTAGGAATTATGGTTCGGACTAATAATGTGACAGATTCAGAAGCTGTACTGAGGTTTGTTTTCTAAATACTAATGTCATCTATAAATTGTAATCTATAAATTTAAGTATATTTATCATTGCATATTTTGAAAATTGTGCATATGTATTTTAGCAAATTAAGTTTATTTTTATTTGTATTGTTAGTATACCCCTACGCTCGACTTAGCCTTTCTGAAATTTTCTTATGCATGCTTAACCAAGCATCCCTGTTGCTCGACTAAGCTTTTCTTTAATTCTTCTTTTACAATCAGCTAAACCGAGCGACTCTGCGCTCAACATAGCCATTCTATATCATCCAATACTACTACCTTATGCTTAACCAGGCGATTCTACGCTCAGTCAAGCTTTATTTCTTACAGGCTTAATCGAGCGGCTCTTCGTTTAATCAAGCCTCTTTTATTTCTCTCTATTCGTTTAACTAAGCGATCGCTCGCCCAACTAAGCTGTACCCTGCACACCAATTTCAATTCTTTTAATCTTACAATAGCGAGCTTAGCTGAGCTCCTTACTGCTCGACCAAGCCTTCTTAACTATTCCTCCAGCTTAAATGAGCGATTCTTCGCTAAAACAAACTGCATTCACCGAGCTTAACCGAACGTTTCTATGCTCAGCCAAGCTGTTCCTACTATCATTCCCTAATCCCTACCTTATTACCACAAGGTTCTCTAAATACTGGACTTCAAAACTTACTTCATCGCTTTCGCTTAACTGAGCTACAATGCTGCTCTGCCAAGCGTATTAAAATTAAACTAACTGTCCTTACAATAGATGATCAAGAAAAATCGCCATAGAGCAGGACAAAAGAAACGAGAACGAATTTTACGCGCCCAGCAACGCGCCTTACTTGCATCAGGAAACCCAATAGAGGAGGTCAGGCCAATCGTCCGGGTGATTCCTCAAGCAAGGGAACCAACCGAGCCAGAAACTCACAACCCAGCGGTCCCTTTCATTGATTTAACTGACGAAGAGACGGTCCATCTCGTAGATTTAGTTGGTGAAGACATCGTACTTCCCGATGACGATATAGAAATTTTAGAAGTCATACCCCATACTAGCGAAGAAACATCAAACCTTGAATCCTTAGATCCCGAAGTCAAATTCAGGCACAATATTACACATTTATTTATAAATTTAGAACAGTACGCGACAAATAAAATAAAGAACTTATTTCAATACATATATATAAATATATATATATATATATATATATATATATATATATATATATATAATTGCATTCTATCTCTCAAGCGAGAACTCGTTGATAACTCTTACTCTGCTTTCCTCGCGAAAAAGCTTGCTTCCACTCGGTACCTCTTAATAGTTCGTGTGATCTTGATCAGGTGGGCACGTCGTCTTCTCCTTCGCTCCCTATGGTTACAACCGCTATTTCTCATCGCTACAATAACAAGTCTCCTTTCGTTGTCCAAGTGCAATCAACGCAGGGTTCGGGCTCTTCCCACCCATTACACATCAATAGACTGATCTCCTAAACCTTCCCTCGGGACATCCTAGAAATTAAAATGGAACGCAACAAGATTCTTGTCCAAATAAACATATATGAGGCCGCCAACAGGTTGGTATCAAACAATTCTCTCATCTCCCATAACCTTAGAACGTTTATTCTCTCGTACAAAGTTCTTCGAACTAGAATTGTGAGAGATGTTCCCCAAGACCTTTTCATCGAACTCCTCAGTCCATTTCTTCTCCAATAAAAATTTTGAAACTGCATCATCTTAACCGAAGAATGAAAACTGGCAGCGAGATTCATTATGTCCCATCTCGTACGGTTTGTATAAAATTTGCAGGACAATCTCTGCCTCGTTTTATCTACCTTTTCAATTGCAGGTATTCAGTTCACCCGTTTATTCCAAAGACTAGGATTTGTTTTTCCTGCTTCAGGGTTGGACATTTAAGTAAAACTTGTAAAAGCCGTCCACGCTGTTTGTACTGTGGCGAAGCTGCTTACGACTCCTCTGAGGCCTGCGCTCAAAAACAATCACTCCCTAAGTGCATTAATTGCAACGGAGATTATCTAGCTACATCTCATGATTGCTCTAAAGTATTAAGATGACTTTTTCCCTAGCGGTGACGAAAAACATCCCGTTTGCAGAAGCGCTAAGGTTGGTGTGCTCTTCTCTCCCCTCCTCTCCTACTTCTATTACAGATACTAGTGTGACGTCTGAACATCTAGAGAAATTTTCTTTTTTTTTTAATTATAATCATAATCTAATTAATTAGTAACATTTACACTACGCTAATTCTCCAACATTAAAATTTAATTAATAATCGTTTTTTTATTATTATTATATTCATTTTATAGTTATTTCTAGTACATAAATATATATATTCGTACAAAATTACAAAAATATAAAAAAAAGGAGAATAACCTCATATGGTAAAAGAAAAAAAAGCGTTAAAGTTAAGAGCGAGCGAATAACAAAAGAATGCACTAGTAAATATATAATAAATTAAATAAAATGATCAAGACGAGCAAAATGAGGATGTTTTTTTTATCTCTTATAAAATATTCAGATTGTTATTAATCATTAATTCATTCGTGATAACGTTAAAATGAGATTTGCCTATGCATTATTCTATCATTCGATAAGTAAGTAATATTATAAGAATAAAGGTCTGAATACCCTACGCAGATATATACACGCTAAGATAATTAAGATCCCCTTTTGATATTTGATAACCATGCAGACCATTCAATAATTCGAAACGTCGGATACCGTTCATGATAAGATCGATGTCGCACCCGCTTGACGCAAGACGAAACCGATAGCCGATATGGCGTCGCTCTCGACATCACCTACAAATAATAAACCATCAATATCAATTTCAAACACTTCCTTTTCTAAGTAGAGTATATTAATTTACACCAAAAAGTCCGAATCTGTTTATGTTCTCACGAGTCGATTACGGAAAACCCTTGTCATGCGACTGAAACGTAACTACTACTATATAGAAGCGAGCGAAAGTGATAACCGACGCGGCGTCGCTCTCGATACCATGAAATATCATACACTAATTCAAACATTCGTCTAAATAGAACGTACCAGATTACATAGAACTATCCACTGATCAATTTCGGAGAACTTTCGTCATGCGACGCAAAACGCAGCCACTCTTTGTCCCTAACTACTATATAAAGATAGGCGAAGCTCAAGCGTAGTCGTCAGTCAGAGAGCATTCTTTAATCAGTTTTCGTAGAGTCAGTTTTGTAGCTCAGAGAGCAAATTTATTTTTTCAAGTTCAGACAGTGTTCAAACACCGCCTCTGCCCTGAGCGCCACCATCTCGCTAAACCACCACTGCTAGCGACATCATCAGTCAAACAGAAGCCGCAATCAAATATGCGACTCGAAATTCTTTCTATTAAATGTAAGTTCTTTATATTTTCCATCTGAATTAATACGCTGCGTCCCCAACTTTATACACCATGCGATAAGACGTTTTAAAACTATTGTGAACAATCATTGTTTTTTTTTTCTTAAAAGGGTTTAATATTTTAAAAAATTGTAAATCCAAATAAAGCAAGTCCGTAAGATTATCTCTGAATAATTCTCCCCATGAGAAATTTACGACAAGCTTTCATATATGAAAATAACAGCATGTTCATATATTCTTTTCATTAATATGAGCGAAAGATCATTCGCATATTTCCTCCTAATTTATACCAATCACAGAATTTTAAACGTATCTCGCTTTAAATATTCGGCGATTCCTTAATCAAACTTGAGCTTAAACGGCTTCAAGTTCCCTCCTTTACATATTCTTAAGCGTTATTCGCTTCAAGAATTATATCCATTACAATCGCAGGCATTTAAGCGCATTCCGCTTCAAATGATCATGCGATTTCCTTAAAATTGCAGAAACTTATTTTCGCTTTAAGAATAGATCCATTCCAACCGCAGAAATTTAAGCGTACTCCGCTTCTAATATTCGGTGATTTCCTTTAATTAAGCTTGAGTTTAAAACAGCTCTAAGTTTCTCCTTTTACACTCTCTTAAGCGTCTCTTCGCTTCAAGTAGCTCATAATTGCTGAGCGCATATTCGCTCCAGTAATAATCCTTCCATCCATAGATGGTCTAGCGCAATAAACATAGAGCAGGTCGTAGGAAGCGTGAGCGCATCGCCGCCTTGCAGAGACAACCGGTTATCACAGCAATCGAAACGGGCCAATTCTTCTCTGACCGCACGAAGCGACAATTACAAAAGGCTGCGTGGCGAGCACGTCACGCAAATCGTTCAGATGAACAAAACGTCGAAATTATTGATTTAATCCAAGAACAGAGGAGAACCCAAACCCCAATAATACTGAACAAACAGAATCTTCGTCCACAGTCTATACTGCTATAATTACCAAGCTATTCACTAAAATAAAACAATTATTAACAATACGTTATATAAAAGAAAAACAAATCAGCAATTAATCTAAAATACACATTTTTATATATATATCAAATCAAGTTCTTTCTCCTCCACGTTCCCCTACACCACCTTTGGTAGAATCCGATTCTCCTCATTCCGCATTAACATCCAGGATATTCCCAGACTCTCCTCTTCCTTCTATTCGTTCCTTCTCCCCCCCCCCCCTCTTACTCTCCAATCTCTTCTCCCGAAGAGCCACCTCGTCCAACCTATCCCGCGAATTCCACGACTTCAAGCGTGGAGTTCATCGATGAAGTTCCCTTCTCTCCTCCTCAACCAAGACATTACTACTATTACGATCCTGACCAATCGTTAGATAACTTGATCCTACAATTCCCGCAGCGCACCACTCTCCTTCCTTCCGGCTCTTATTCCATCGGGCCCAACGATTTCGATCTATCCGAAATCAGATCAACTATCTCGAGTCAAAATTTTCGAGGTCGTCAATTTTCAGAAACTTTTCTGAATGTATGGAGACTTTATTAATTGTCTAAAAATGACCGACCTTAAGAATATTATTGAAATATCGTTTCCTTACGATGATGTGAGTGTTACATGTGTGATTGTGCATATTGTAATGTTTTTTTTTCTTCTTTTTTTATTTTTATTTTTATTTTAGTGGGTGTTGGTCGACCGTCAGACGGTGCACAATGTCCACATAAAGTACGTCTTATCGCTGAGATTCCGGCGAAAAAAGGTAAGACGAAATATATAATTTGTATTGCGCAATATATTTAACATATATGTTATTTTTGTTATAGTATGTATATGCTTATATCGGGGCGATGTCCACCATAAAATACATGAATTTCATCCAAAGACAATGGATACGGCACTATCGCCGGATAGAGCGGGAGACTCTTAACTCCACAATTTGGAACAGAGACGAGGACGTCTTAGACTTAAGTATTTTATTTGGAGAAAAAATGTATATACCCGAAAAATGGGACTAAAAAAATTTCTAATTGAAAAAATTGTAAAAATTTAAATAAAAAATTGAATATGCATATAAAAGTCATTTAAATTATTTCTTCTCGCTAGCTTCTTAATTCCACATGTCAGCGGATTACACCGCGCGTACCGTAGCGCGAAGCAAAGAACGCAATGGAGGGAACGAAAACGTATGCCTTAGTATTGTGTATGATGCGTTCCATGAAAAATAAACTAAAAATAAAATTAAAGATATTTCATTTCTTCTCACTTATCTCTATTTAGCGGTTTAAATTTAGATAATAAAAAACACGCGGTTTTTCCGCAAATTATTAAAATAAAAATTCTAATCTCTGTTTCTTTCCTCCTAAAAATATATTTTATCACTTCAAGATCAATTATGATCTGGGGATGTATGGCAGCAGGCGGGACCGGGAATTTAGTCTTCATAGATGGAATAATGGATAAATACAAATATCTGGACATTTTAAAACAAAATTTAAAAGAAAGTGCAAGAAAATTGGATATATACGAAGACTTTTACTTTCAACAGGATAATGATCCTAAACATACCGCAGGTATCGTTAAAGAATGGATCATATACAATATCCCCCATACGTTGGTCACATCACCACAAAGCCCCGATATTAACCCGATTGAACATCTATGGACAATAATAGGAAAAGAATTACAAAAATTTAATATAACATCCAAGGCAAGTTTAAAAGAAAAAATATTGGAAGTGTGGAATTCTATATCACCGAACGTTACAGAGAAGTTAGTAAATAGTATGCATAATCGCTTACAACATGTTATTCGTGCCAAAGGTGGACCTAGTAAATATTAAAGCTTTAAAAGATACCTGTTCAAATACTTCTGTGGCTTTAGCAATCTTTATGTTTGTAAGAAATAATTCATAACTATATTGTTATATATTTTGATTTGCTTAAAACTTGTCCTATATTAATATAGAGAGTCATACCTACTTATAATGTTAATAATATTTCTATAAATAAATTGTATAACATACTTATTATAATTAACAAAGTATTTCATAGTAAGTGTTCAAATACTTTCGTGAGTCACTGTACGTATTTAAGATTATTAAACAGTTACTATAGCTGTTATTCCTAATAAATAAATAATGTTAAATTGTTACTGTGTTAAATTCAGTCACAAAATTCAATTAAAATATTTCTTAGATATTATCTATTTTCTAAAAATATATGGTGGTACGACCTCACAAGATGGTACTCCTACCGAAAGACAAACTGCCAATAGCGCGACAAGCATGTGCGGCAGGCGCCAGTGTTTTCCCGCAAGCAAAATGGAAACAATGGAGCAATCCCGCAAGCAATGAAAATAAACATGAATGATAAAGACTTTATGAACATCGTAGACGATGTATTTGAAGAAATGGAAGTAGACAATATTATAGAAGAAATGGGCGGCGAATCGGATGAAGATGGGCCATTATCCGATGACAGTGACTGCATAAGTGAATGCAGTGAAGACTTTACACAAATTGATGAAAAAATTATAGACAGTTCGCAAATCAATGCATTAAATGGTAATACAAAACAGTGCGCAATATACTTTTATTATTCAGGTAATTATAATGTGTGCGCGTCGTGTATGACCGATTTAAGAGGCGTACACATTGAACTAATATCAGCCATAAGAAAACATGTGACTAATTATCACGATGCAATAGATGGCAGATATTGTGCAAACTGTAGAAAACCATTATTTTATTTTTGATTCTTCCGTGCAATATGTGTCCAACTTGCACACAACAAAGGACGCTGTTGTGAATAGGACGATCTATAAACATAGAATGATATAAAACGATATCGACTCTGTCCTCGAAAACAAAAAATCAGCCATGGAACGCAATTAATATCACCAGTTCAGTTTTTATGTGATCGAGAACGTGATATACGCGGAACTAATGAACGTAGTGTTTAGACAAAGAGCTGATATTCGTAAAAGTGTTGATGATTGGCCATGATTGAACAATGATATTGCTGAATTATATGTCGTGATACAAATTAAAAACGGAACTTATGGAAAATGAACAGCGAAGAAGTCGAAAATTGGGACTATCTGAACGATTTGCCTCAAAACAAGAAAAGTTCTATTAGGACGATATCTACAAATTATCTGAAAGATGGAGAAAATGTGTTCTATATTTGGGTCCCCAAAATTTATTTACATGACGTTGTCACGTTCTGCGAGAGAAGGGACGTCTTTAGTTGCGCGAAGGTGCGGCCCGGACTGAACGGAGCTGCAAGCGGACGCTTCTGCGATCTCAACGACGTCGAAGCGGATTTAGTCGGAGATACCAGAGTTACTTCGTTTGTCAAAACTAACCTCGGTATTTATACTCGGTTGGTTTTCTAATTTTGATGTTGACGCGGACGGAAAGTTAGACGTTTGCGCAACGCGGTCTTGCAATCGGGTAAAGATTGTCGCGTCAAATTCTTGCGGTGAATGGTGAATCTTAATTAACCTTCGGAGCTGTCGTCCTCGCCCGGAACGTCGGGATAACCCATAAGGGTTAAGAGATTTTACAAAGAATGATCTTACCTTTGGACGTTCTTATTCCGGTGGCTCCTGGTGGCGGTGGCCTCGATTATCGAAGGGTGTAGGAGAAAGGACAAGGTAATTGTGAAATTCTCTTCCCCTTTTTTTTTCCTTGTTCAAAGAGAAAACTGTCCAGCTAGCGATGGACATTACTTTGAATAAAGCACTTTTGATGTTTCTCTTGAAATTAACATGTTTTCTTTGATTACAAAATCCGGTAATTATTAATCAATACACCTGATATATGTAATTTTTGAGGCATAATGAATACTAATTATATATGCCTCAAAAATTCATGCATTAATCAAATCATACAATCTGCTATAACTCGCATAACACTTGATAAAAGATAAGAGAGCAGCAGACTCAACTTTACAAATATATACAGAATAAAATAATTTATCAAAGGAAATAGCGAAAAACGAAGACGATCTACGGATATTTTGAACAAATAATACAAAGCATTGATAGGGCAATATTAGAACATGAAATCGACTTAAATATATTGATCGATGGAATTTTATTCGGAAAACAAGGATTAATTTACCCGAGAATAATATCTTTCGCTTATTTAATTAAGAATTCAAAGTTTATTAAAGAACAAGTACCTCACGCTGAATTTCCTGTAGCTATTAACGAAGGAAAAATTGATCAATTAATAAAAATATCAAAATTACACATTGCCTATATATTGCCTATATAGACCGTCGTCTTATATATACTCTCAACATATCGCTTCTTACACCTGAAAGATATAAATTTTATAAACCACTACCATTATTTGCAAAACAAGAATTCGATGATAATAAATTTGCTATAATTCAAAGCGACACTGAATATGTTGCACTGGCTGAAGATGCAGACACYTTCTACGAATTTCAAGAAGGCGAACTAAGAGAATGTATTTCTTTAGACAATATATTTATATGCCCAGCAAAATTTCCATTAAAGAAAATACGACAAACATCTACTTGCAACATCGAACTTTTATTAAACCATAATATTAAAATCTGCGATTGCAAAATAATTATAAAAAAATTAAAAGACACTTTTTGGAAGGCTTTAACAACGCCAAAAAACTATCTATTCAATACCACGCAAAGAGGAAATACGCATTCAATGCCCAAATTATGATAAACCATTCGAGATCGAAAATTCTAGAATTATCACGATACAGAAAGAATGCAAAGCAGTCAGAACAATTACCGTCGTAATGAATCATCCGTCAGTGCGAACAACAAAAATTTTGCAACATTATACGCCTCATAACAATCTTAGTATTTTCAATCTATATGAACCTACACAGAGAAAATACCAAATTAATTGACCTGAAGCTACACATGAATTATGGATATCTAACCAGCAACATCGAGGCTACTTTTGATAATACAAAAAGCTCGACAGATTAAAGAAAGGAAGTTCCGAGAACAATGGATTACCATGTACAGTGCGACCGGATGTGGGGTTGGAATACTAGGAACCCTTATGATCATCATTTTCTTAGCCTATCAAAGTTCTTGGAGTACCGCGAATTATATTGGGTTAACAAATAAGTTCGTTCGGTTTTTATTTTGGTACAAATTCATTCCGATTCACTTTTTTTGTTCTCGGCGCAATTGCGTAACTCTATTGCGCATTTGAAAGGTTATGTTAAACGTAACTTTTCTATGAATTTTGATTTGACTAACATTAGTATTGTGTGTGCTGCGTAGCTGTAAAAGCTAAAAATAAATTTTCTTTTAAAACCTATAATTAGAGTTGTAGTATTATAAGTCAGACTTAATATTAATTACTTAAGATTTTGAAAGCAAATCAACAAAATGAATTTCCGCGACTTAGGAATTTTTAATAACAGAGGATTCTTACACCACTACATTGCAGAGAATCCTTTGACTGCGACAGTCAAATTCGCTAGTATTAACCGTTGGCCTATCATAGAACCTTTTAACCATCTTGATCTTCTTAATCTCTGTTATATATACAGTGTTATATATACAGTGAGGCACGTTACTCGTATACACAAGTAACAAATCCTGCCCTCAGGAAAGCAATGACGGCAGGTGAAACACTAGCACCTAAAATTCCAGATACCAAATATACAAACCAAGAAAACGCACGTCGTAGTATCATATACGCATCACGGCATGCTTCGTGATATATTTGATGCCTTAGGAGACTACACCAACGAGAATTATACTATTTTTATGACCAGTGACCCTGAAGTTCGACAGCATTTCCCTGTCGCAACGTTTCCACAGATTTATCCTTGGAACAATGACCAAATAATGAGTACTACTTTTGAACAAAGTATTTTCATTATGTACTTTTATAGTAAATTTACTAGATTGAATCTTCGCCAACATGCAATTGACAACATAACTTTAGCTTATTGTGCTTTTGCCAAACGGGGACAGGTTATAGATAACGTGACCATACGTCCCGCTTTGGGCGGGATTGTCCCGCTTTAAGGCTGTCTGTCCCGCTGTCCCCAGCGAGAACAAAAAGGTCCCGCTTTTGCAACGGCAGCGGTTAGGCAGCAATTAGGCATCGCAGTTTTAAAAGCCATTTTAATTACAAAAATAAACATTAACAAGTCTTGTAATGAGCTCTATTCTTATCTAAAAACTAGACCAGAAATTTT
>JANQDE010000962.1:5535-20857 GCA_037157785.1 Cephalotes varians | reverse complement strand
GATTCTTTTCGTAGAAAGCTAGTGCTATTTAAAAGTCATTTAGAAAATAATGTTCTTCATTTCTTCCCCTCTTGCCAGATTCTCTTTGAAGAACACGATACAAATTGTAATTTTAAAAAACAACTCAACGTAATCGAGTCCTTAATAGATCAATTCGATACGCGTTTCAGTGATTTCGAAACGCTAAAAAAATATTTAATACTCTTTGAGAATCCTCTCATTGTGCAAATCGAGGAACAAAACTTAGAATTTCAGGAAGAACTTTGCGATTTGCAATGTGATTTATCTTTGAAAACACGGCTAGAAAAAGGGGTTGATTTTTTCAAAATTTTAGATGCATTGTGTTATCCACGTCTCAGAAATTTCGGTCTTCGAATTTTCTGTATGTTTGGGTCCACGTATTTATGTGAATGTTCTTTCTCAAAAATGAAATTTACAAAAACGGAAAAATGTTCTTGTTTAAGCGACACATCATTATCCTCGCTGATGCGAACTTCATCTTCTAATATCTCTGTGGATATATCATCCCTAGTAGAATCGTGCAAACGACCCAGAAAATCAAATTAATATTTTCAAGAAAATTAATTGTTTCTTCCTCGTTTGTTTTTATAAATGTTTAACATTAAAGAATGTTGTTATCCTGTCAAGTCACATATTTGATGAGCTTCTTCGTTATTTTTTAGTGGAATAGGCCTCCTGGGGAAACCACTAAAAAAAAACGCATCTATAATAGTACCTCAAAGGTGATGTGGAAAGCTATTGTTCACATTGTAACTATCGTGTTGTAATTATTGTTAATTATATTATTGTATAATTGTGTATTATATATATTCTACAATGTATCGTAGAATATGTATAATATGTTAATAATAGAAAATTGAATTTGGTTATAAAAATAAAAATTATATAGGAAGGAAAATATTTTAATGATAATTTGCCGAAAGATACGGTTCCAGCATATTTCTTATCGCGACGCTCCTGAGGCACAGCGTTTCGTGAGCGATCGGCGGCTCGGCCGTCGAGCTACGARCGGTAGTGGGAGGACAGTTRGCTGCGCCTCGGAAATCGGGCTGAAATGTKCATTTAATTCCGAGCATTGATGTAGATAGTCGATTGATTGAAACCGAAGTCAGATCCGTATCAGGTAACGACGTTATCAGTCCTGATTAAAAAATGTGCCGGAGATAGGACTAACAAATCATTCGGATCGGACAATATAAATGAAATTGGTCTGAAATTTAAGATGCCCTCGATTTTGATGGTAAGCGTATTTCCTCAAAGGTGAACAATGAATCACCTACAACTCTCTTGAAGTGATGTTTGAACGATTTCACTGAAGACTTCCACAGATCGCCAAAATGTGGTGCATGCGGTGGTATAAAGTGCCACGAAGTCCTAGTGCCGCTCAATCACGAAATTATTAACTCGCTCTTTGTGATCTTCGGAATTGAGTAAGACATACAGTTCCCTCAACTGATTATTCACTCCTATAAAATTCCTCCTATAAAAAGATCCGTTGTCGGAGTAGATATGTTGTGGGAGTCCTCTTCTCGCTATAAATCGGCGCAATACTGCTAAAAAACCTTTTGTAGTCAGATCGCTGGCAACTTCGAGATGTATCGTCTTTATGAACATGCATACAAAGACGCATACATATACCTCGCGTTCGTTTGCGATGTTTCTTTTCCTTAATGAAGAACGGCCCTCAATAATCGACTCCGACGCTAGTAAATGGCGCATTCCCGCTTACGCGAGACAACAAGAGATTTCCCATTTTATATTTCACCGGACTATCATTAAACTTGAAGCAGCGTACACACGTGTGAACGATCTTTCTAACTCGGTTTCGGCCATCTGTCAATCAGAATTTCTGCCGCAATATATATAACGTGACTTGAATTCCTGTATGGTGATGTTTTTCATGTATTTCACGGATTATACGATCAGTCAGTGAGTGACGATTGGAAAGTACCGGGTGTTTTTGGCCGAACGACAATTGTGAGTTTTGTAAACGTTCCCCCACTCGCACCAAATCATTTTCTAAAAACGGATTTAAGTTCACTAACGTACCTTTATTGATTGGTATTTTGTTTTTCAATTTCTTTATTTCTTCTGCAAACCGAGAGCCTTGCAGAAGTTTTAAACTCGTATTTCCCTTGACAATTTTTTCTGCGATTAAACCTCCGACATTTTTACGATTAGGCAAAAAACGAAAGCAATACACTACTACTCTTAGTAATCTTGAATAAAACGTGAATCTATCTAAGATCGAGAGGTCGTTATTGTTAATCACTAGACAGATTTTTTTTTCAGTTCAGGTATCTCGCATATTTGTACGAATTCGTTAGGCCATTCACCTTCTTCGTTCTGCTAACCATAAAGGCCTTGTGCGCCACGTTTTGTTTTTTAAAAAGGCTTAAGGTGATTGCCCTCTCGAGATCGCGTCCGCGGGATTGTCTTCTGATCTCACGTGTCGCCATTCTACAGATTTAGCGATTTCCTGTGTAGAAGCTACGCGGTTAGACACATGTTTGGAACGAGCGTGGAGACATCTTTAGCCAATGTAACACGATCATTGAATCGCACAAAATATTATTTGATTGGGAACAGTTTCCAATGCGCTGATAATCTCCTGGTACAATTGCGTCAACAATAACGCGCCGAAAAGTTCGAGCCACGGTATAGTCACTGGCTTTAGTGGCGCAACCCGTGATTTAACACATAATATTCTAACGCTCGTGTTTCCACAAGGGTCCCTTGAACGTATGTATATGCACGCTCCGTAACCGTTGTTGCTAGAATTGCAAAACCCGTGTAATTGCACGTCCTTGTAATGTTAGATCAATATTCTTCTTTCAAAAGAAATTTGATCCAAGGATGACCATTGTCGCGTAAAATTCGACCATTCTGTATCGTCTGCGGTACCAATTCGTCCCAATGTAAACCGCTCCGTCATATATTCTACATTAACCTTTTGACGTGTAGAATAATCGGGCCTAACAAACCTAAAAGGTCAAAAATTTTCGCGATTTCGGTTAAAATGCTACGTTTTGATATATTGCCTAATTGGATGTGGTATGTAGTGTTTATCGTCTTGCTCCACGTCATACCTAACGCTTTCAGAGTATGATTCCCATTCAAAGTAAAATTCGTGTGTAATGCTTCGCTTTCCAAATCACACGTTCATCGTTAGATGAACCATTGTCGTATGCTGAAGCCACCTTCAACTAACAATGCTATTATTTCTTGTCTTATCGCGTGAGCTTCATTAATCGATTCCGCCCCTGACAACAGATCGTCCACGTATAAATGCCCTTTGAGAATTTTCGCCGCTCTTGGAAATGCAAATCCATCGTCATCCGCTAGTTTTTGAATCGTCCTTATCGCGAGAAATGGTGAGGAACTAATACCGAACACAAGTGTATTGATCTGATACGTCTGAATTTCGCCGTTTTCACGCCAAAATAAGTGCTGATATCGTCTTCGTACAATCATACCTGCCGAAACATTTTTTCGATGTCTGCTGTTATTACGTATTTGTATACGCGAAATCGAATTAAATGCGATATCAAATTATCTTGTATTATAGGTCCCGCTAATAATGTTTCATTAACTGACGCACCGTTGTCCGATTTTGCTGAAGTATCAAAAGCTATTTGTACCTTGGTAGTAACGTTTCTTTGACCAGCGCGTGGTGTGACATGTAATAACCGGGATTATTTGTGTCTTTCACCCGAGACATATGATTTAAATTTATATATTCTAGTACTTTATCATAGTCATTCTTTAACCTTGCGTCTGTATCGAGCCTTTTTTCTAGCAAACATAGGCGTTTAAGCGCGGACTTCTTCAACTTCCCGGACGATAATTTGCCTCACGGAAGGGCAAACGAACTATACAGGGTATTTCATTTTAATCTAGCCGGGCGAATATCAATTCAAACGCTGTTGAGTTCAGAGAAAAATATTTCAGACAAAAGTTGTAGGGTTCGGAGAGAGACACAAGATGGTGGGCTTGAATTTTTGATGAAGGTAAAACTGAAGGTTATATGAAGGTCAACTTTGTTTTTTTAAATGGAATGTAATATTTTTCATTACATATTCTGAAAGAACATAAAATTCTGCATTAAAATTGTCTGACACGTTTTTCATGAAAATCCATAATTTTTGAGCAAATTTAGCAATTAAAGAAATGTTTGTTTTTCGTAAAGAGAATCATCAATTTGTACATATTCATGAACATTTCTCGTTCTTAGAGTTACCCGGAATCAACGGTGTGGACGTGACGAAAATCTGATCCTATCGGGATGCTTGATTTACGTAAGTCCCCTTGCCTCTCACTTTCGGAGTGCTTGATTACAGTGAGTCCCCTTGCCTCTCACTTTCGGGGTGTTTGATTACAGTGAGTACCCTCGCCTCTCACTACTATCAGACTAGCATTACAGGTTCAAAAACGTCTCCTTCAACGGCTAGGCACATGCGCAATCGACGCTCAAGTGAAAGCATCGTTCTTCGTAACATTTCTTCAGGAATTAGTGCCATTGCATTACGTATGCGATTCTGCATGTCATCGGGAATTGTTGGCTCTGTAGCAAAAACAATCCCTTTCACGTAACCCTAAAAAATAATCGCACGATGTTAAGTCTGGTGAATTCGGTGGCCAGCGAAACCATTTCTGCCTATCCAACATTGAGAAAACCTTTCATTTAAATAATCGCGGACAACACCCGCACAGTGTGCTGGGGCGCCATCGTGTTGGAACCACATGCCTCTGAGAGTTTGCAAATTGATGTCTTCCATCAACTCTTGCAGATCAGCTTGCAAAAACTGCAGGTACATCGCTCCGTTTAAATTGGCATTAAAAAAGTGTGGTCCAACAATTTGCCCATCCAATATTCCGCACCAAGCATTGACTCTCCATTGGTGCTGATTGTCTACGCGACGTAACCAAAACGGATTAACATCTGAATAGTAATAACAGTTGTGGCGATTGAAATCTCCGTTATTGTGGAATGAGGCTTCATCGCTAAAAAGCATCCTGAAAAACATGTTATCTTCTTTCAGTCTTTGCAAAGCCCACCGACAAAATTGAACACGTACCTCTTTCTGATCATCAAAGCCTGATATCTTTCAATGTGGTACGGGTGGAAGTGATTCATCCTTAAAACTCGGTTTACCGTAGAAAGAGAGTTGTGCAATTCGAGGCTGATTCTGCGCTGACTTACATGCGGGTTGAATGCAACCATCCCCAAAATAGCGATATTCAACACGGTTTCCTCTGTGCGATCTTTTTTCTTTCGTTGACGTTTTAAGCACCACCAGTGCTCTAGCGATAAGATTTGAAATTGTTTGACGAGAAGGATGTCGACGATTTGGAAATCGAAGTGCATAAAGACGAGCATATTCTCTAGCATTCTCATTACTTCTGCCATATTTAATTATTATGTCTACAATTTCCGTAGGTAGATAATCAGTCATTGTTGCAATGCTACGTTCTCGTAAAAACAACTTAAGGTGTATCTCATACGGTGACATTTAATGAAGCATATGAGTAATTCTTTCAAATCATGTGTTATAGCTCAAAAGGCAATATAAGTATTAAATATTAAATATTAAAGTAAGTGAATCGCATGGCAACCGAAATGTCCATGCATCAAAAATTAACGACCGCGCGAAGATCACTGCGAAAGCGAAAGATTTTTGTAAGACGATCCTTACAAAGGCGATTGCGAAAGTGCAAGCTAAAACTTCAATTATAAAGTCTTGCACTTGGACTTTAAACTGACACCTTTGCAATAAACCTCCGATTTCCTTAATCAGCACCGGGACGATGACCGCTCAGACCGATCAATCACCCGAAATACAGGGATTAAAAGGAAGAACCGCCAACGCGAGGCGGGCAGTTCAAAATCTGAAATACACGCGTCACGTAAGACCGTCGCCAAGTTTCGCGCAAGTACGCGAGCACACGAGTGACCATCTCCGCTGTTATACACTATCTCCGAAATCCGAGACGCTCGATACCGCTACGCAGGCCATTGCCGCGACGGGCCGGTGAAGTGCGAGTAATATCGAGTTACGTGAAGCAAGAATAATCAAACGATTACTGTTATATTCTAATATAACTTTATTAAAATAAACTAAGGAAACAAATAAAACTACGACGATCCTCTGATCTTTAGGTTACAACCTTTAATTCGGCCAGAATCCCGAAAAGAAATCTTGTGCCTCACACAGAGGCACAACAATTTTGGTGGCAGCGGTGGGGTAGTCGGAAGATCAACCAAGATCGTTATTAAGGACCTGCAAAAAACACAAGTGTGTACAGGCAGGTACGCCAGCTAGTAAAATTAAACTGACGTCAACCGGCTAAAAGCCAGGAATCGACTCAAACCCAAGTGCAAGGCGCATTATACGTAAACGCAAGCACGTATCACCAAGAAAGCCAAACGGTGACGTAAGCAACGCAACCTATGACAACACGAGCATCGGAGTACGAGCATCGGAGCATGGGCATCGAGCCGTTAGCCGTATCTACTCGCCGAAGGAACTGCAGCATCAGCAGCCAGCGGACACCGAACTACAAGCATCGAGCCGCCAGCCGTACTACGAACGAAAATGCGAATCGTACTTATGTAAGTCCGAAAAATTTATTGTATAAAATAATTGCGTGTATGTCGGAAGGGATTAATCACCTCCGACCACCGATTGCGAACCGATCGTGGCTACTGAGCGAACCAGCGCAGCGAGCCGCTAGATTAAGCGCCACTCCGCAAGCTAGAATAGATAGCGTACGTGAAAACTTAGGAGCGCGATATTCAACTGAACGCGAAGTCGAGTCATCCGAGAACGTCGTTACCGAGCACGAATTTCCATTTACAAATTTCGACGAGAGCTTATTCGTGATTAATCTGACTGACCTCACTGACGAAATTCTACGCGAGACTAGACGACCAAGACCCTACATAAGCAGAACGCCTAGCAACATATCTCTGCGCCGAAAGTTTTCATTGACTTCCTACGAGAGCGATATATTCGACCCGGAAGAAATTTATTAACATCTAAGGGATGAAATGTCTGTAACACGCACCCCGCCAGAACACACTATGAGCATACCCGTGGATATGGACACCGAGATGTCCATCCCTCTCCAGGCCGCACACCGGCTGGAACAGCAGAACATAGAAGCAGGTCGAACGCGCCCCGACACGCGAAGACGCAGATAATAATACCGCTATTCTAAATCTATTACGTGAAATACGCCGAGACATCAATTCCCTGAACGATTGCGTGGCACGACTAGAAAATTCTCGTCACGAAGTTGACCGGCGAGAAACGGATAACGACATGAGTAACGTGGCTTATGGCAGAACAGAACGACATAAGACATCGACACACTGCACCGAGCTTCATATCGTTGAAGGAGGCAAGGACAATGATCCCCGAATTCGACGGAATGTCGCGACATAAATTGCAGGAATTCTTAAACGCCTGTATGTACGCGGTACAAAATATAAATCCCGCGGATGAAGTCATTAATTCAAGCAATTCTGTACACAAAATTAAAGGGAAAGGCGATGCAGGATTTTGAAACGCGAGAAGTTCAAACCTACGATGAATTAAAGCAACAATTTGAAACTTGTTACCAGACAAAGCAAAGCACGACGCGTTTGCAAATTGAATTTAATTCGCTTAAACAAAAACCAAATGAAACGGCGCACGCTTTTGGACAACGCGTAGACCTATGAAACTATATTAGCTATGAAACTATATGATTCAATGATCGAAGAAGAAGAACACTCCGCCACTTATAAAGGCGCGATACAACAAACAATAAAAAAAAGCCTTAATTAATTTCCAGATAGGATTACGCGACGAACTTAAAATATTCGTTCGATCACAAAGATACACAACGCTCCAAGAAGCAATAACGAGCGCTGGTGCGGAAGAAAAATCTAGGGCCAACAAGAGCTAACAATTACTCGGGCAAAAACCGACCCGAAACAATTCGTTCGCGACATGATCAAAATTCAACTTCGAAATGTTTTAAATGCGGAAAAACCGGGCACTACGGACGCGACTGCCGAAACAGCAAGTACGCACTATCGAAACCCGAGAGACCCTCGCGAGTAAACGCGATAAACAAATTTTGTAAACATTGCAAGAAAATAGGACACAGCCGCGACGAATGCTGGCACCTGAATGGACGACCGAGAATTAGCATAAAATCTCTGGAGCAAAAGAAGAAAACGCGTAAAAAAAACGAAAGCAATCAAAAGAAATCACGGCAAAAGAAGTAAGATTCCGAGTCGGCGAGCGGTAGCAGTGATAGCGAAGAAGACGCAAGAAAGGAACAGCCGCGGCCGGCCATTGAGTATCGAGTTACTCATATCAACGATAAACTATACGCGCGTGCTAGGACGACGCGTTAATATATGAGAACAAAATTGCACTTACCGGAATAACTGGACATAAGATACACACTCTGGGAAAGGTTTATGCAACAATTAACATAGACGGACACACAATAAAACATACATTTTATGTAATAATGGACGATACACCCATGACGGCAATTTTAGGAATCGATTTCCTTCGAAAGCACCCCGTAAAGTGTGACTTTCAAAAGGCCGAATTAAGAATTAAAAACTCCGTAATGAAGTTTCATCCATTCAGCAAGGTGTTAAAACCGCGCAGCGAAACAATAATAAGAGCAGCAACCAGCCAAAATCGAGAAGACATAGTCTATGCCAACGAGCCAACATCAGGAATGTACGTATGGAATTGCCTAGTTAAGCCCGAAAAATACACGTGCCCTATAAGTGTTATTAATACGACAGACAGAGAAATCGAGATACAGACGCCGCTCGTAACTCTCGAGAAAGTGGAACGTGATACCGTAACCRAGATGCATGCCGTTCAAACAATTAAAAACCGCAAGCCGATCGTCCCCCGAGTCGAAGGTATTTGACAATTTGTTGTGCCAGAATGGTTTTGGGTTTCCCGGAGGGAAGGAGAGCGTAAGCACTTTATAACTTTTGTATAATTTTTATTAAACTTATGTGATTTATACGCGCGTTACTTAATTTCGACAAACTGACCCTCACGCGTCCGTTCCTTAACCACAATTGTCCCGCGCCTTCTTTCGGCACATCGTTTTTATAATGTCCAGTGTCGGTCGGTTGCTGGGCCGATTCATCTGGTTAGCACCGGCATCGTCAGCTACTTTGCAGTTACTTCCTTGAGTGGAAGTGTCTGCGACCTTCGGGCTAGTTTCGTCTTGCCGCAGTCAAAGTCAATCATGACTGCGATAAGCGAAATTAGAGAATCGCGGCACGTGTCTTAGCGCTAAGCGCTATGTCGTGAGGAATGCGCTCACGACATCYCTCCCCCTTTAATASAAGGAGACGAGAGGRYCGAGTTTCCTTATTTTTATTTATACCTTAAAGTACTTGTTACATGTATTTTTCCCGAAGTTTATTTGTATAATCGCTTATTTCTATGAGGATAGCGGTGCCGTGTTTTTGCACGCTTTCCATTTCTTACATATATATATAGTTATTCCTATAATGGTGCATATTGTTATTATAGAACTTATACTTCCTAGAGGGTATATGAAATATTTATTTTGAAATATGTTATCTTCGTCTTTTTCCAATTCTTTATTTATCTCGTTATTTATCTATTGCTGAGGTCAATCAATTTCGTAGGATTGTCGATTCCATGTTTTAATTGAAGTTTTTCTATTGGATTTTTATTATATTTGTCATTTACAATATTTTCGCTAATTCGATTAATATTAAATTTTGGGAGGTGTGCTGTAATAAATTTCGATTCTATTTGATTTGTTGTTCTGAGCGTTATCTCCGGCGTTGTTAATCTACAGTTTGRTTCTAGGGTAATTTTGCCTGTGTTGTTGATTAGTATTTTATTTTCTTTTCGATTATTACAATTAATTGATATTTCTTGTGCAACTGGAGTGGAGTACAGCCAGGATCGTGGTTCTGTTAGTGCTATCCAGATTGTGGTGTTAGTTAGTACGTGTCATTTTTCGCAGTTATCGGTGCGCTGCAGAGTATGTACGTATATTTGTACTTCGCACGGTCTGTACGTGGTACATAGGCCTGTTTTGTTCGTACGTATATTTTTTATGATCCTGGATGCATTTGTTCAAGTCGCGCTCGCTTAGCAGAAGGTAGTGTCGATTTTCCCTATCGATAGCTAGGGGAGGATATGTCGTTTTTATTAACATAAATACATTTGCGTGCTTATATACAGGTAGGTGAATTATCTTAATTATTTCGTAAATTGAATATGCTATAGGAAATCTTAGAGGAACGTATATTTTCGGATGATTATAATGCGCACTTATTGCTTTGTATTTCTGAATGATTTGCCAATTCGTGGTTTGGATCCTAAACGGGAAGTGTAATCCGTCGGTTAGCAGAGTACTCGTTTCTCACAATTCAATCATTATTTTTTCTATTGGTAGTAGATGGGTTAAAATAATTTCGTGTTTAGTATCAAAAAATCTGTTACGTCTTCGATGTCGTTAATTAAGTCAGTCATTATCGTATTCAACAGTAGTAAATGTTCGTCTACGTCCTCACGGCGTACGGCGTTGATTATCTGTTTCTGTATGCGTTCCATAACGTTTGTAAACCGATCCTCGTTATACAATAGTTCAACGTTTCTTCTAAGCTGTTGATATGTCCTATCGTCGCATTTAATATTTTTATCTGAGTTTTTGTTGCGTGTTGTATTATCTGTTGCTTGTTTTGTAATAGTTTTATTTRCGCATMTATTTTTTCCGCGTCTTCCATGGTGCCGAATAATGTTTTKCCTATTGCATTTATTAGTCCGCGTTTTAAGTTTGGTGTCTGGTAAATCGTATTTAGTCGTTCATCAGTAATGTCAGTTTAATGTTATCCTTGTCTATTACATTGATTACATTTCGGTAAGTGGGCTGTATACTCTATTTAATTTTTCGCAAAATTTTTTGGTTTCATTAAGATATTCTTGCAGTTGCCAGGCTTTTATGTCTATGGCCTCGATATCAATTTGAATTATTAACTTCCATTTTGACTCAACTTGTTGCAGTTGTCCAATTTTTTCGAAGTATATTCTTGGTTCATCATGAAAGGTTGTTATCATGAATGGAGATGCGTCTTCCTTCTCGAAGACGCACCACCTTGATCGTGGTGAGGGGGCTTGCGCGCTTCCGTGATCCACGGGGCTACACCGGCGGGGGCCAGTATAGGCCCTATAGGTCCAACCTAGTCGGGTAGGCCCGTTGGTGAGGGGCCGAACAAAGAGTGCGTCGTTGTCCCGGGGAGAGACTTCCCGGGCCGCTCATACCGTAACTCGGTGGTCATGTTTCGCCGAGCCGGGAGCCTTGGCTTAATCGCCTGGGTCGCGAGGTAGAAAACCTCTATAAAAAGTTACCCTAAAATCAAGCAGAGCTGCGCGGTGAGGATTTGCATGGCGCTGGCGAGGTGGCAGCGTCGTTAGCGGGCAAACTCGGGGGCATCTGGCGCAACCTCCGCAGTATCAAGTCGCCTTACCTGGGCGGCTCTGCCCAGGCGGACCTAGGAACATCCGACCACACTCGTGGGACTCAAAATGATRTGCTCAAATTATAAAAACAAAACGACGTTAGAGAGGAGAAAATGTATTTGGCATTGGCTCCAACGCCTTTGCGAATGGAAGAGGCTTCCGCGACGGGCCTGATCGCGAAATCGGATATCGATTCGCTCATGATCTGCGCCCGATCGTTGGAGCTCTTCCGCTGCAGGTATATGGCGAAGATCTGCACCAGACCTGCAAAGATAACGGCGTGTCAAAACGTGAAACTGACACGGTATCTAAACAAAAGAGCGTCCTTTCGATTGCGGCGCTTACCCGAATTTACGCACGGAATTCGGGAAATCSCCTCGGCCACGGACAAGTGGTTCGAGTGCGCGATCGGGAGCGTGGACGACAGAAAGCTGTGGCTGCTGTTCCAGCTGGACGCAGGCAGCGTCTTCTTCGTCGAGAACGCGCCGCTGGAAGACCGCACCGAAGGTGATCGACAGGAGAGTCGCCTTCGAGCCACTTGCTCAGCTTTCATGCTGCACGTRGTGACACGTGCGGCAAGAGAAATGCCGATTGAATCGGAGACAGCGCAAGCGGGCTTCCGATATCTGCAGTACGATATCGACCGCACGTACAATGTCATGCAGATCGATTATGCAAGTTTCGCGTGTCCTTCTTTTTGGAGGACACGAACCTCTCCGATGTGCGGTCTCCAGTACGTCCGCTTCTACGTGGCGTCGCACGGAATGCGACTGCCCAAAAGACGCGCGGAGGCGCTCTTGCGCGAGATAGCGTACGTAGATGACGCTCACGTGGACATTATTCAAGTACATCGGGCGGACCATCTGTCGTTCGATGACGGGACGAACGACGCGATTGTCGTGCGCAATACGGAGTTGCGCACATTTCTGACGGGGACCGTGAAGTTTGGTGCGAAACTTCAATTCTACCGAATCGGCTTCTGTCAGGATATGGGCTTCTTCTCCTGCTACGCCTCGCCCGATATCAAGGACCACAGCGTGACGCACGTACAGGTGTATAATGCAGCGGCGAAAATGGCGAGAGCAACAGATTCCGGTTTCCTGCCGGCTTTCATGATTTGCAGAGGATAATCGAACGCCAACCGGAGGTTGTCCAACGTCGCCAGCGAAGCAATGCAGTATGTCCGCGATCTTTTCCAATACTGCACAAATTACGTCACGAAGAACCAGACCACTCGGATCGAGGAGGTCCTCACTTTCGATCGACTGAGAGTGGAGGAATCCGTATCGGCTGTGTTGAACGCCTACAAGGTCTTCGACAAGACGGATTTGAACATCATAACGAAACATTTCCTCTGTCGCGACGTTCTCTATCGCCTGCGCAACTAGCGACGCCATTTGAACACGTGCATCGGCGAGAACCTCATGTTCCTGCGAAAACTCATTGTCGACAGGGACCTCTTGGACGGTATGTCCTGGGTCGCTCCCACCCTCACCTCCCAAATAATCAGAGCCGAGTTTAGGGTAATGTATTTTATACACGGCAATTCGACCCGGTATAATTATACCATACTGAGACACATGTTCACCAACGGCTCGGAATTATGGGCCATTGACGGACCGTTCGTTCGCCTCAGAGTCTTGATCGACTTGGAGGATGCTTTCCAATATCCTCTATTCACGACAAGACTCCCGGCGAACGAACCATAGTACAACATATATGGTCCGTCATGTGTGACGTCTGGTGGCAATACCGCCGTCGCCAACCGGAGGAGCTGGACCCGACAAACGAACCTAGGTTCCTAGTAACTGTGTACGCCACATGGGCGTACGCTCAAATTGCACGTAAATCGGACGCGCGACCGGCCACGACGCAACGTCGAACGATGGACTTGTACAGTCGTTATGAGGACGCCTTCACCGTCAAACGCGTATTACGCGAATGCGAGGCGACGCGTGGCGCTTTCACAATGCGCATCGCGAATAAACGGATGGGTGCCGACCGTTTGTTCGATGCCATTGTGAAAGACGCTACCACGCCTTTCGCGAGCATCGCGCGACTATGCGTTCGAATGACGGAGGAGGCGTCAAGAGCGTTCTACAATCTCATTGGGGACAAGTTTGAGTTGTTCCCAATGAGATTGATAGACTCGACAGTCCACTTCAATACGTGGTCGTTGGTCGGCAATGTGACAGACCATGATGGGCGAGCCCTCACCGCCGACAACATGAGGAACGAATTGAACCGGGTAAAAGCCCAAAGATCCTCATCACACGTCAACGACGACGACGACGACGACGACAACCACGACGACGAGAACGACGATGATAGCATGGCGACGACAACAAGAACAACAACAACGACGACGACGACGAGGCAGCCGCGACAACCATCTCCTCCGGTGACAGACAACGTCAACACGACCGCTTATCTGAGGGTGTACGTGCCGCGGTCTGCCAAAAGAAAACGCGGTAGGCCCATAAAACGACGTCGTAAGGCAGCAGCAGTCATCGCGACGCCAACAGCGACGAGAGACAACGATGAAAAATTGGCAATGGTACCCACAGTCGTCTGCGAAAGATTAGACTCGCTGCTGCTGCCGCCTCGTCCTTCTCGATCCGTCGATATAAACATATACATCGACGATGACATTAAGTTAAAACTCGTGCCCAGAGTGGTATGTACGCGCGTCAAATTGGGCAGATGTACGCGTCATCCGCGTCCTCCGCGTCTTCCGCGTCCTCCGCGTCCTCCGCGTCCAGCAAAGAGGCTGAGGATGCCACGGAGGAGCCACGATGGTGACGTGGAACAAAGAATCCAACGAAGCCATCGTAAGGCATGCGTTGGGACTGCGCCAAGACGTCGACAACCTCTACTTCTGGAGGTCGTTGTTGCGACGTAGACCCGAACTGTTTGGAAATAACACGTCCAAACAGTTATGTGAGAAGGCCGAACAAATTGCGAAAGGCCTCGATGACATCGCCTTCAAACTAAAGTTTAAGAAAGAATTACGTCAACTTAAAGCCAAATTTATCAAACGATAATTTACGTTGAAATATACAATATAGATGTTCATATTTTTTTGTATATAGCATTTGTATATAGCATTTGTATATAGCATTTGTATATAGCATTTGTATATAGCATTTGTATATAGTATTTGTATATATATTTTGTTAATATTTTTTTATATTTATATTTATATTTATGTAGAGGGCATCGATAGCCCACATCGCCAACCATATTTCCCTTGCCGATGTGGTCGTCACCTTGTCGTGGTGGCAAGGCTTAGGCGCATTTTTCCAAAAGCGCTGACAAAGAGCGACCACTAGATGAAATTGATTGACTACGATAGTCGACGTCACACCAATTGCCTCATTTTTTAAGTTAAATTTTTCGATTRATGGAAAAACTCTAAGCATCAGTCGACGGTGTCCTAGCGGAATTAAAACTCCATCGATCGTACGATCCGATCCCCTAATTGGAACAGCACTTTCGTAAAGGTTCAGTTTATTTAATAAGTATGAAGTTGCTTTATCTCCACATCCAGCATCGCACAACATACATGAACATATTAACGACATCGAGAAACATACGTGCGATTCTACCAGAACAAGCCAAACGTCTAACACTAAATGAGACTCACGATTTAAGAATTTTTATTAAGACAACGTTACTAATTATATTTAGCTAGCCTTTATCATTTAATTACACACTGAAGATGACCAGCGTAAATGGTCGAAACGTATGAATTTTTAAAATTATTT
>JANQDE010000961.1:1887-18515 GCA_037157785.1 Cephalotes varians | reverse complement strand
CTCTTGTTTAGTTTCTTATGTCAAAGTCGCATCTGGAAGATTCTTTGTGACATATTTGTATTACACGAAATGACAACATATAGAATAAAAGGGAAATTCTATCGGGCTTATTCTCCGCTTGCCAACAGGTGACCGTTACGCTTGGGTTTCGTGTGCTTCTTATTCTAATAGATTATTTTGCTAGTTTTTATTGAAATGAAGAAATCGTGGAGTCCTCAGGACGTAACAATGGCTTTTAATGAATTATACGAAGTTCCTACCTTTTAGTCAGCGATTCCTGCGTCATATAGTAAGCCTTCTTCTTCTTCATAAGAGAGATTTGCGGCCAACATTTCTTCTTTTCGCGCTTTTCTCGCTTCTTTGGTCACAAGGTCGCTGCGTCGGTTTTGGCGTTTCACGCGCTGCTCGTCCATTTGTTTGCCGAAGTTGAAACTGAGCCAACAACAATCTGTAACTCGTTTATCATCATTAAGATTGATGAATTTCCTTCGTTAAACACGGCGGCTGCGATATATGATGCCACTTCAACAATTTTTAAGCCACAATGCAGATGTTTAGGAGCAAGGCGCCAAATTGTCGAGTTGAAACTTTCGTTTGAATTCTGATTGTGACCACCTAAGCACCTGGTCAGCAAGTCATCTCTTGAAAGATCTTTGTAAATCGGTAGTAATTCCTTCTGCACATCGTGGTGTAATGGTTGAGGGTGAGGTTCAGGCGCATTCCCAAGAGCTGTAGCCTGCTGCCACTGGCACCAGCTATCACTGCCAGTTGGACAGTTCTCGTGACGAGGATTTTCGTCGGTCGAAATCATATGATAAAAAGTGGCCATGATAGCTTTCTTCATGTCTTGAGCGCTGTTTACATTCCTCCGAATCGCTAAGCCGTAGTAGGTACTGAGTTTTTTTATCAAAGTTTCCGTCAATTTACCTTTTCCGCCGAGTTTTTTAGCTTTTCTCACGTTTCGAAGTCGAGATCCCATCCTTTTTTGAACGTGACCCACACACTCGCTCTTGACAACTGTTTGTTCATTACCGTAAGGATTTATTTTTAGAAGAGCCGAAAATGTTTTCGAGTCTCCATCGCCGATGTAATTGACGTATTTCACACCATGAAATTCATTTGATCTTAAAAACATCGTTTTCATAGACTCGACTTCCATGCCTCCTACTGAGCCTTCATGAGTTTTTGTGCAAATTTCTTCGTCGTGCTCGGCTTTCCATGCTAGATATTCTTCAGAATTCGTTGATTTATTTTTCCAAAGTGCACATGCATGACAATAATTACTTTGAACGACGAGATCGATGACTTTTCCTGTGTGATATGCTATTAGAGATATGCTATCGTTACGTTGTAGTGATTTAAACCCTCTCTTTTTCCAAGAACCATCTCCGGACACTTTAAAATTTGTAATGGGAATTTCACGTTTTTCATTTTTTTGTTTTTCTTCATCTACGGTTTTCTTGCAACAATAATCGAATATAGATTTCGCTGCGGAATAGATGTGATCGTAAATTCTGTTATACGTGTCTTCCGACATGCCGCTGTAAATGTCCATATAATTACAGAATAAATTTAATCCTTGTCTTCCAACACCCAAGAGTCGCATGACGAACACAATCCTCCGATTAATCTTATATTAGTATTAATTAAAGTATTAATTAAAGGGCTTGAATTGATATTTCTTGATCCGCATTTACACTTGACAACAATTTTGAAACCTAGTCCCCGGATTCCAGTTTCTTCAAATTTAATATCTTGCTTGCAATTTCGACAAACCAGAATGTCCGATAGTGCTGTAAACACAGTGAAAAACTCAATAATACGATAACAAAATTGTTAAGTAATATGAACGCATTTAACGCGCTCATTCTACAAAGGTCGATAATGTAAATTTTTGTTTGTATCGCTTGAGCTTATCTTTTGGTTTATTATTTTCTCTTATCGGCGCAAAAGTCGCCGAAGTGAGCTTCCTCTCGCTCAAGCTCTCTCTCGGAAGAACGAGCCACTATATACGCTCCTTTTTGATTAACCTTTTAAGAAGGCACTGCGCTGTAATTCAAAAAGAACAATAGAAATAGTCGTCAACATCCATTAAATACGCGTACTCTTTGTTGTAAGTTCTTGTTTCAAATCTCTATATTCAAATATATTGATACATCCAAAACACTGCGTAAGATTAAATATTATAACCTGAGTTACAATAAAAACATAGGATTCACTGTCACATTTTCAATGTTCGAAGTTTGCAGTTTTTTTGCACTGGCACTTTCACTTTCGTTTTTTGAACTCTCAGAATATTTATGTTGATTCCCATGATGAATTCTTTTACGTGGTTTACTATGTCGATATGAATCAGAATGTTCCTTTTTTGGATAGGAAGTCATTTTTCTTGTGTAAATTTCACAAAACACGTGGAGAGCCAAACGTAAACCGACGCTAACTGACGATAACCGATGCTGTATTTAAAATGTACAGAACGGCTACTAAGGTCGAAATTATGCCGACGTTTCTATATAATCCCTCTGTAGGACAGCCAGGAAAATACTTGCCCTTCCCCCTAATACCCTGAATGTATACGATGAGAGGCCAATAAGGAAGAGACTGCCCGAGCGATCGGTCCCTTCTGCCTGCTACAGCGTCAGGTAGTAAACTCGAGCGCGCTCCGTATAATTCTCATAACATGGGAAGGACTTCGAATTTTGCTTTGAAATTTTGGGAACACATTCTTTCAATAGTAATACTATCGATTCATGCTAGTTCCAAAAATTCGAAATTTTGAAGCCTCTAACCCTATTTCCCCCCTTAAACGACTCATTCTGAAATTGTTTATTAAATTGTTCAGTATCATTCATTACTGATTGTACATACTTTTTTGATGTGCTTAACAAAAAAGTATTTAATTCTTTTTTAGTTTGTTGAGACTCGTAATTTCTTTGTTGATTYGATTTCTGTTGTTTGTTTTCATATTGACGTTTTATACGTATACGAACCGCTTCAGCCTCTTTTGCTCTTATTACTGCTAATGGAAATATTTTCTGTGGCACACCATATTTTAAATCTTGAGGAAAGTGCTCAATAACATTGGATTCAAAAATTTTTATTAAATGCGAACGCATTAAGCTGGCGTCATATTTTACTTTTTCAGGTTTAATATTACATAATAATGAAATAGCAAAAGCTATTGTAAAAACACCGCAATCATTACAATTTGATTGTTGTTGCACAGTAGGAAATATCACAGGTTTTTTATCAAAAGAATAAAATGGAAATAATCGTCTCAAAAATTGTTTATGATGTTTGTGCAACTCCTTTTTATTAGATGAATCGTAAATATATATATATATATCTAGTATCATAATAACTACATACCCAATGTCCATTCACGTTCAATAATTTATGTAACTTACATAAATCCAATGAACCANGATGTTTGTGCAACTCCTTTTTATTAGATGAATCGTAAATATATATATATATATATCTAGTATCATAATAACTACATATCCAATGTCCATTCACGTTCAATAATTTATGTAACTTACATAAATCCAATGAACCARATTCATAACTATGTAAATCAAAATCAGAACTATGTAAAATCTGTATATGTTTTTTACTTTCTGACATAGGTGGTATTGTATCAGAAATATAACATTGAAAAGTACCAACAGATCTATAATTTGAACAACTTTTTATAAAAGATGATAAAAATGCTCCATATGCATATCTTCTAACCATCTACCTTGAGCAATAATATTTTTTCCTTCTGACGAAAATATTACTCGTTTTTCTATTTTTATAGAAGACATTTTTATCTAATACAAACACAAAATTTTGTATTGATGCAGAAGCTCTTTTTTTATAGACGTATAACAGCCTTTTTTTATTCTTAATAAGCGCACAAGCCGTTTTTTATAAGCGCACAGCAGCCTTGTATTGGCGCACAGCAGCCTTGTATTGGCGCACAGCAGCCTTGTATTGGCGCACAGCAGCCTTGTATTGGCGCATAGCAGCCTCCTATAAATATAAAAAAAAAAGAAAAAAATAAGAAAATGAAAGAGAAAAGAAAAGGAAAAAAACAAAAAAGAGAAAAAAATACAAATAGAGATAGAAAGAAAAACAGAAAAAAAAATTAAAACTTACCTTTTTATTTACAAATATACGAACTGAAACAAAAATTAACTTTTTTATTTTCATATATGTGTAACGATACGCCCAAATCCGTTAAAGCTAAGCGTAATTCATATTATTCACTAAATTGTATTAATAAGATATACCGACAAATATCATAATCGACGGCATCAAAACAACGGCGCGAAGGACATAGCCAAGTGCGGGCATCCGCGCCCGCCCCGTGTCACCAAACCGGGCATCCGCGCCCGCACCGCGCGCGCCCCGCGCCACCGAACTCGGCCCACCGCCGGGTATAAAACGGCCCGCGCGAAAAAGATAGGGACCAGATCCGCTCCGCTCGGCACCTAGCACGGACATTCTCGACTACGGACACGAGATCCTTGTTCTCTCCGAATCTCCACGAGTACGGATATTCCCGGCTCGTTTCCAGAAACCGTTTAAGAGACACAAAGATTTCCGGTCTCTCTCCGAATTCCCACGAGTACGGATATTCCCGACTCGTTTTCAGAAACCGCCCAAGAGACACGGAAATTCCCGGTCTCTCTCCGAATCTCCGCGAGTACGGATATTCTTGGCTCGTTCCCAGGAACCGCTCAAGAGACACGGAGATTCCCGGTCTTTCTCCCTCTCTCTCGCCAGCTAGAAGCATCCTTGGCTTTGCCACAACACCGCGACTGCGGCACTCGCCGCGCCCCGCCGAGACCCGCTGTAGGGTAATGCACGTTCCAAAAACTGTAAGTACTTTGTAAATAAATCTTTCTTCTCTATCTTTATATCAATCCACCTGCGCTGCGTCTGACGCTATTCGTGTACGTGTCCGGTTTCCCCGCGCTCCTCGCGGCTAATCACCGAACGAATGTAAATATCCGATGATTCATGTCGATTTAAATCCCTCTGTGCTAATTCTGTCCGCGCCGCATATACAGCTATTATATGCCGACTTCCATACCGTGTAAATAAATATCAAATGCTTCGATAATAAATAATTATCACTCTAAATCCACGAAATACCGTTTATTCACTCTACTCGCGACACCTGGCAATCCGACGAGCTCCTCCGGCTCCCGCTTTCGCATCCGAGCGAAAGGTAGCACCGTTACATATGATTAAAATCAAAATTCAATCAAGATAAATGTTTATTTTAGCAGACATCTCGCAAATGATTTTATTAACCACTCGTAGCAACAATTTTTCATKGGACTAGCTAATCAGATATTTTTATATTAAATCATCCAATTAGCGATATAATCAATTGACTCCCACTCAAAGGTGATGATAGACATTTACACCCTTTATCTTAAGCCATAAGAAATTGACCAATCACAATCGAATGTGAAGGGAATTGATTATGATTGGTTAATCATGTACAGCTTATGATTTAAGATTCTATTGTAAAACCGATCTCATCGCGTATTGTGTGCGATATTAATCATCCTGGTCTACTAGAGCTATTACGCAAAATTTATGTTATAGGATGGCACTGTAATATTAAAAGAACCTATCAAAAAATGACGATATTATCAAATATCGATACATTTCTAATCAAYATATCGGTGTATCGATATTATGCATTTTGATTTGTTTTAATACAAAATATTGATACTCTATGTTCTTCCGCACATCTCTACCATATATAAAATCCTTGAATATGCCTTTGCAAACATCACCCAAGAGTGCTCCATGCACATTTATTATTAACTAATTTCAATATTTATAATTCATTCGTATTTCAAAATCATCTTAAGTAATGACTTAAATCTAATCTGTGATTGGTTTATAAGAATCGCTATGAATACCGACCTATAATATTCATAGAAACAATATCAACTAACAATTGAGTAAAGAATGAAGAATAAAGAAGAAAAGATGGCAACACATCAAGAAGTTACGTAAGTACGACTCCATATTAATATTATAAATTAACTTTATATAATTAATATAATAATTTTTTATTTCAGAATTATGGAGACCGATGATCAAATTTTAGCAGATGCAGTTTCTCAAGTTGAGATGTTGCATGTGTTAAAACCAGCAGAACCGCCACAGCCTCCGCTTCCGCCGACGCTGACGACAACGACGTCTTTTCCACCGCCGCCGCCGCCGCGGTCGCTGCCGACTTTGCCACCGCCACCGCCACCGCCACCAACGACGATGAATGAAAAACGTAAGTAAATTCTTGAATTCTTCCCGCGGTCAGAAGTGCGATTTACAGCTCGCGCACGCTAGTGATATTTCCCCTCCATCTACGCACACAAAGATGTTCCGTCTATCTGATAAACTCATCGCACAGAGAGAATATTTCTGTGCACGTGAAGGTAGAAAATCAGGAGTGTACGCGGGCTCCAAATCTGCCCGCGGACATAGAATATGAGAATGTGCGTGGGTGGGTGGGTGCGTGCGTGCGTGCGTGCGTGCGTGCGTGCGTGCGTGCGTGCATATATATATATATATATATACAATTATATATGTGTGTATATGCACATATTTCATTTAATGTTTACATATTTATATGTTATTTTTTATAGCGGCTTGCTCCCGCAAATCATGTTCCGTTTGCTCCATATCGATCCACTGCTCAATACTTCCAACTCAGCTACTGATGTGTGTACCTCAATCATTTCATTTTTAAAAAGAATTGCATTACCAGCAATAATCACAGATGTCATATCAAATTACACCGCGAGACGTGTTGCGACATGTTCTTGACAAAGATCAATGACCTATGCATTTGAGAAGAAGAATCTTATCGAGTCCTTGAAAAAAATTTCGTATTTAATATCAATGACCCATGCGAAATTACAAGGTTTGCAATTTTTTGAAGACGCAGATGGAGTGATCTCATCGCAGCTACGCATTGATTAAGGCAATAATACATTTTTAAGATGGAGACATATCCATTGTTCTTGACAAAAATCAATGATCTTTGCATGGTTTGCAATTTTAAGATTACACCGCGAGATGTGTTGCAACATGGTGACATGTGGTGGATCACTATTTAAATCAACCTATGGCACTTAATAATTTTTTATATTGGCTCCGCCGTTGAAAAATATAAATGGAAGGGAACACAAAATAAAAAAGAGCTCTATGCAACGTTACGTCAATTGCTCAGGACTGTAAAGCTCTTAAAAATGTACAATGGAATGAATTATTACGTTCCAATTCAACAGGATGAGGCTCCATCTTATAAGAAACAACGTGATGAGTAAATTTCAGTTTCACTTTTTTCATATATTTTTTCAACACTTAATTATATATTCTTTCTATATCTTCTCTAATTTTTTTCCAATAGTCACTCGAAACCTCGCTATATGCCTCATATCTTAGGAAGAAGATTTGCCTTGACAGCCACATCTTATAAATATCTGGATATTGGAATCAGCGTGGGACCAGTATCCTCTGCAGAAATAGTTATTGGCGATAAACGTGGCAATCAGATAATTTTGCGTCATGCAACATGGGAAATGTTCATCGAGAGACGTGCTAACATTGAGCAACTCCTGCAGTCTCCCGCACCTTCATCACTAGCGAGATCAGATCACTCAAGATCTGATTACGGAAATTGTTAAAATACGTGATGTAAATATGGTAAAATCGAAATCATGTGATGCCTGCTTGTACATGAAATCGTCAAATGTACTTTTTATGTTTGAATTAGAACACTGTATTAATCATACATATTTTGAACTACGTAAGAATACTTATGTGGTCAATGAGAAATTTAAACTATTCCTAACATTTTTACATCAAAATTGCATTACCAATAGATTCGACGCTGCAAATATTTTGCGCAAAATTTGTGATAAAAATTCAAATGTAGAATGCGAATTAATAGCTTATGCTTTAAATAATAATGTGCATAATGCGTTATATGATTAAACAAATGTATATTGAAAAATGTATTAGTCTTCAAAATTATTTTTTCGTTCCCTCCAAGTAAAAATTATTTTTTCCTTGCATACTCGCCTGCTTTATCTTTGCAAGTCAGCGGATTACACCGCGCGTGCCGTAGCGCGACTTCGTCTTATTTTCCGATTCATGTCTCTGATCTCTTACAGTATTAAGGGGAGTCGTCTGTTTTACCGACCAAACGCGATTATTTTCGGATACATAAAATCTTTTTATTGAAAATAGATTTGAAAATCCTTTTCCACAATTAAAGTATAGACAATAACGTAGTGCGGAGTGCGCGACTTTATACGGAAAACGAAAAAAAAAAAATTACAGTTTTATTATCGACTTTTGACGTCGACTCGTAATAACATTGCTTTATATAAAAGTTGTGAGTATTGTAAGCATAAAACAAGCTTCGTCCGTACTAATATTTACTTCAGGGAATAATATTATGCTTTTGGAAATCAGCTAGGAGCTTTAGTAAAAAAGAGTTTTGTCTTGAAAATTTCATGTGTAAATATGCGGTCAACATCGGTGTAAACAGCAAGACAGAGCAGTAGATTAGTTGCTGGATATCAAGATAGATGGTGCTGTCTGATCTATTTATTAGACAAGGACAGATAATCGTACCATCTTTATCTCTCTTGCGCGTGAGATTATGACTGCGTTCGGGGAGCGCGCTGTCAGTGCTATTGCGTCATTCTATCCTTATCGTTCATTAAAACATAAAACAAGGATAGAATGATGCAATAATGCTGATAGCGCGCTTCTCGAATGCAGCCTTTGTATGAATATACTAATCATCACGGGCTGCGTTCAGAAACTCGACATCACCCGATCACGCTAGGGTGTCATTCTATCCTTATTTATGTCTAATGAACGATAAAGATAGAATGACTACGTTTAGCAGAGACAGCCGCTCAATGAACGCTCATTATGATTGATTTCTACACTTAGATTCAGCAAAGATCTAAAGGTAAGAACCAATCATATTAAAGAATCAGTTTGCGCTCACTGAGTGGCTTTCTCTGCTGAACGCAGCCAATAGCTGCTATCATCTCTCTCGAACTATGGCCAGAGCAATATGATTTCGGATTTCGAGTTATCGAATTGGCAATGTGATGTGCGACATTATTACCACTTCTTCATTATTTTCCTACAAGCTTTTATATGTTAATAATTGTGTAAATTTATTGTGATATATATATTTTTGTAATCTGTAAATATAATGTACGTTTTTTCATTTAAAAAAGTAGCTCTTATTTAAAAAACTAAATTTTAAGAATAAATAAATAAATTTAAAAAAAAATTAATAAATTTATTTAATTTATTTAAATTAATAAATTTTAAAAAAATAAATTTTGGGCTTTTCAGCTTACCTTCACTTAACGGTATTAACAATTTTATTGTAATTTTATATTTAAATGTACAGTATATAGCACAAATAATATCCTCATTGTTTATATTTTCATCTTATTTTATATTTTTCTTTCAAGCTGAAATATAACTACTTTCTGAATATCAAAAAATGAAAACATTTTCTATATAATTGAACTGTAACATAGTGAATTCATGAATTAATGAACATTAGACTACTGCATATAAAGTATCTAAAAATGCAATAGCACAATATGATCACCATTGACAATTGAAATAATATATTTATATTCCATTAGATAACATAACAATAATTAGGAGATACGTAGTGTCTCGTGCCAAACCAGCCTACGCTAGCATTCATAAATCTGGCAACGTGGTTACAATTACAGCTCGAGAAAGAAAGAGACAACAGATTATTTGCACTCTTGTTACCGTCGGATACCGCTCGAGCAGTATTATAGCTACGTTGCCAGACTGAAGAATTCATAAATGCCGGCACCGTTTTCTTATTGTTTAGACTTTTGCAAGAACTTATATAGTGCAATAAATTTTTTAACTTCATCAAAAGTCAATAATAAATAAATTTTCAATCTAGCGAATAAATTAAAATAGTAATAAATGAAGTAATAAATATAAATAAAGACCATAACCGATCAAAAAGTCAAAAATCTGAATGAAAACAAATCGATTTATTAAACGACAAGAACATTAAATGAGATTTATTACAGGCACAGTATATATTTTTAATATACATGTATATACGAATTATCGCATATTTGCCGAATTTTAATTAAAACATAAATCTGTGAATATTTGTGACCAAGAAATTTTAACAAAATGTTATATGCTACAAAACACTAAAGTCTAACTTAGAAAAAACACTAAAGTCTAACTTAGAAAAAAAAAACAATTTGTACAGTTTATTTTAAACTAGAAAAGAAATTAATTTAAAATTTTCAAACGTAAAGTCTATAGTGATATCTTTCGAGCTTCACATATACTTCACATATACTTTTGGTAGGACGCTCACATTGACATCTGTAGCATATTTCTTTTTTAAATTCATGAAATTGATAATTTGTAATCAAGATAATAAAATATTGTAATTAGCGTTTTGTAACGTAATGTTCAGAGTGATGCTTTTTTAGTACCATCACGTAATCTTTTTTATAATACAGTATCAAAAATTAAAAAAAATTATGTTAAAGATATCAATGTAACCAAAAAATAATGTGTAACTCGATAGAAGTCACTATAAATTTCACGTTAAAAATTAATTTAATTTCTTTTCTAGCTTAAAAAAACTGTTATTTTTTTCTAAGTTAGTCTCTAATGTGTATAGTCTTTATAACATATCCCCCCCGATGGGATCCCGCCTTGTCGTGGCGGGAGGGCTCACCCGGTTCCGTAACCCCCAGGGTTCCGGGATGGCCGGAGCCTCCTAGGAGGCTCGGGACATCCCGGACCCGGGATGAAGCGGGCCCGGGGCCAAGAGGATCCCACCGCGGGCGCTCCGCGAACCGCTGCTCCGTCGATCCGCCGAGGCAGTAATTGGGGTTCAACCCCAGCGAGGGCTCGGCGGGGAGGAGTGGCGTTTCGCGCTCCGGCCGCAACGGGCAGGCGGGGCTCGTTAGCCCTGTGTGGGAAGCCCGCCTAGGGGAAGGAAAACCCCGAAATCAAACCCGAGGAAGGTCACCTCGGGTTAAAAAACCAAAGAAGATGAATATGAAGAAGAGGAAAGAGAAACAATCTGGGGCTTCGGAAACCCAGGATCGGCAGGGGGAGGGTACGGTCCCGGCCCTCCCCAGGTCGAGCGGCGAACGCGAATCCTGTTACGGGCTATCCGTCTCGTTGACGGCGAGCGAGGCGGACAAAATGGCTATCGCTGTAGGAAGCCACAAGAAGCGTAGTGATCAGAAACACTTTGAGGAGTGTTCGAAAAGAAGGGACAAGCTTAATGAGAAGAAATGGTGTTTACACAAAGAAGAGATGGCGATGAGTCACCAAGAACGAAAGGAAAGACAAGAAAGTCTTGATAGAAAGAAAGCTGAAATCAAGACAGAAGAGGAAAGGCTTAAACGTGAAATCGAAGAGGAACTATCGAAGTTGAGAGAAAAGATATCCTGGACCATGAGAAAGGAAAGGGAGAAGATTGTGAGAGAGGAAAGGGAAAGGAGCAGAAGTAGGAGTAGGGAAAGGAGAGCTGAAGAGGAATCCCTTGGAGCTACGGCACAAGAAGAAAGCATGGACAGCTCTGAGTCAGAGGAAGAAGGAAAGGAAGAACCGTATGGTAAACCTATCAGGAGGATACGGGAAGCGACGGAAAGCGAAACTATTATAATAAAACAAACGCTTACAGAAGATTCGAAGGAGATTGAAGAAGATGTTGGATCGTACGCATTTAGATGGGTGGAGAGGCTAACTGCTGCGCTTACAAACCCGGAAGGAAACAGGGATATGGATGAAATGATGGCGGTCACTGTTGGGAATGTAATCAGAGACCTATGTGATGGAATGCAAAGGAGGTATGAAACAGATAGAACAATCTGTCTTTGGAAACTTGAAGAGAATAAGTATAAGGGAATAAATAAGGTGGATCAAAAACACCAAAGCGTACAGGTGACATTTGACTCAGTAAGGAGCAGTAGAGAAACGGGAACACAAACCCAGATGCATGAAGATATGGAAGTGGTCCTAGAGGAACGAAGAACATCTCCGGAGACCACGGAGGCTACAACGGAGAAATTAGAGGAGAAAATGGAAAGAGCATTTCTTAAAGCACTGAAGAGGATAGAAGATGAAAAGGAAAAATCAGAAGAAGGTGGACCGAGGTGGACTACGATTCTAGGTAGAAAGAGTAAGAAGAAGGATAAGTTCCAGTCGGTTTCTAATAGTGGGTCCAACCTGGAGGAAGTAGGAAAAGAAGGAGGAAATAGAAAGGAGGACCATGGTCCAGCACAAATAAGTGAAAGCAGGAATGCCGAAGAAGATGGAATGGCAGAGGATACAAGGAGGAAAAGGAAGAACACTAAGTCCTTTCAGGCACTAACTAAAAGGATGCCTAAAGGTGCAGGAATAATCCTAGAATTACAAGGGGCAGGCCAGCAGACTATGAGGAAGTTATCAAGGAATGCGAAAGAAGAATATCGTTGAAGGAAATGGACATCCTACCCCTGTTGCGAGCGGTAGAGGTGGCGGGAGCATCCGGGCTCACCATGGGGTGGGCCCGGGTGGGGGGTCTCCTTGATAAAAAGAGAGGCCCCGCAGTGTTTTCGCTGCCTCGCGCGTGGGCACCTCGGGCGGTGGTGCCCCTCAGAAGTTGACCGGAGGCGCTGCTGCCTGGGGTGCGGCGAAAAGGGGCACGAGATAGGGCGGTGCGGTAATAAGTCGCGCTGCCCTGTCTGCGTGGGGAGGGGTCTCCGGGCCGATCATAGGCTCGGGAATCCCTAGCAATGCAGGCCGGTCCCCCCCGGGGCGGTGCGTGTTTGCGCGTTCCGAGGGGGTCCACCCCCCTCCCGCCTGATCCTGGAGAAGGAACAAGCGGGGGGTGGTGAGAAGGGGGATCGCTCCGTCCGGAGGGACAAAACTCACGGATGGGGCGATCCTGACCCCATCCCCTTGGGACTCCGCAGAGGAGACCCGAGGGGAACACGGAAAGGGGAGCCCGGGAGCCGGCCGGGAGGACCCTTCGGCGGGTCCTTCCGGTAGGTTCTGGGGCGAGGATCCCCTCCCCCTCCTCCGATATGGTCGTGGTGGGGGAGGAGGGGTCCTCGAGTAGAAAGAGAAAGAGCCAAGAGACCAAGGCTTGTACGGTCGTATCGCCAACAGAAGGATGGGAAGGGCAAGAAGAAGAAGAAGTAGGGGTGGGGCGGTGGATCCGGGTCGAGGGGTGGCCACTAGGTTGCCCTGTACCGGGTTCACAGCCTTCCACCTTGCGGGACGGGAGCCTCCCCTCTTGGGAGACCCCCGACCCGCAATGGTCCCCCCTCCATCTGGAGAACAGTCTTGGAGGAGGGGGGACGAGGGTGAGGGGGGAGTTGGGATCCCGGCGAACACCGGTTGGGATCCGAATTCCCCCCTCCGGGGGACCAAAGTTCGAGCGGGGAGTCTCGAACTTCGACTCCGCCCCCCATAAAGAACCACGGGATGGCACGGGGTGGCTGTTGGTGGGCAGCCGCCCCGTCAGGTCGGGGCTCGGGACGTCGGCCGTTAGGAGGGCTGCCCGGGCTCCGTCACGAGGTAGAGGGCACTAAGGTGCCCGGCCTGGGGGCGGGGTGCGTAGGTGTGCAGAAGCTCTAGATCCAGCCCCGCCCCCGGCGCCCTGGGCGCAGGGCGTGAGAGGTCCACCCGTAGGGGTTTTAGTAGGTAGATTGGGGGTGCTACGGTGGCCCCAGAAATCCCACATAACCCGGCCTCCTTCCCCGAGGAGGCCGGGTATCCATAAAGGATTTCCCCTACGTAAACAAAAAAAAAGAAAAAAAAGTCTTTATAACATATAATATATATTATTCAAATTTTTTGGAAACATATACTCACAGATATAATATTTTATTATAATTAAAATTTGACAAATATGCGATAACTCATATATACACGTGTATACAAGTTTATTAAGAATTTATAGTGTATAATTAGTCTCATATAATGTCCTTTTCTTTTAACAAATTGAATTTTTTTCGATCAAGAGCACCTTTTGTTGGTTCTTATTTATATTTATTTATTTATTATTTATTTATAACATATATTTTAATTTATTCATTCAAATGCGTATTGTCATATGGACAGAGCGTCTCCATGTGCGTGAGCGGTGACGGAAAATCGCTGCGGCTAAAGAATGCATTGTTGCCACACGACGCACACAAGCGAAAGCCGATGACGTCACACGTCCGTGTGCGCTCGGTTCTCGACGAGTCGAGGAGAGCAGTAAAGCATCTTCGAGCCCGAGCGCGCACGCGATTTTTACGCACACATCTGCCTCCACTTACTGCCTCGCACACAGAAACGCTCTGTCCATGTGATGGCATGTGCACGGCGCGAGCCTCGAGGCTGCCAATGTTTTCTCGGCGTGGATCTGAGGGGAAAAAACATCTTCGATCCTTCCGCTGAATTTTCAATAWGTTATATGAATTTTCTATATACCACTTCCACTAATTCATGGTAAATCAATTTTTGCCAATGTCAATAATTTGCAAAAAATTATTGTTTATAGTTTTCGTGTGTTTCATATTACATGGTTCGTAAAACAGATTCACGAGCAACAAGCGTAGTCGAGCGGACAAGGCGAGAAGCTGGAGTTCTGAGCGTCACGCATTCGAGCCCCGGTATTCTTTCAGAGTTTTTTTTTACAAATTCTTTCATAATTTAAAATTCAGAATAAATTAAAACGTAATACAAAAATAGATCATAAGGGTCAAAAATGTCTTTGATAAAAAAAAATTAGAAACTTTAAATGAATCGATATTTAATGAAAAGAACAATAGAGACTAATTACAAGCACAATATTCGTTATTAACGTACACGTATACATAAACAAGTTATTGCACATTTGCGAATTTTAATTAAAAAAGTGTATACAGAGTGTTCTAAACTACCCAATTCTCTTTTGAAATGAAGAGAAATAACTTTTGTCAAAAATCTTTGAAATTTACGAAAGTTGTACGGTTTGAAGAAGGATAGATAATGAAAATCAATTTTCAAAAAAATTTTAAGATAATTTTTTTAAGATAACAGAAATTACAGCCATTTTTTAAAATAAAATAATATGATTTTCTTTACGTAATATGATTCTTCTTTACGTGTACGTTAATAACGAATATTGTGCTTGTAATTAGTCTCTATTGTTCTTTTCATTAAATATCGATTCATTTAAAGTTTCTAATTTTTTTTTATCAAGGACATTTTTTATCCTTATGACCTATTTCTGTATTACGTTTTAATTTATTCCGAATTTTAAATTATAAAAAAACTTGTAAAAAAAAAACTTTAAAAGAATACCGGGGCTCGAACGCGTGACGCTCAAAACTCCAGCCTCTCGTCTTGTCTGCTCGACTACGCTTGTTGCTCGTGAATCTGTTTTACGAACCATGTAATATGAAACACACGAAAACTTTAAACAATAATTTCTTGCAAATTATTGACATTGGCAAAAATTGATTTACCATGAATTAGTGGAAGTGGTATATAGAAAATTCATATAACATATTGAAAATTCAGCGGAAGGATCGAAGATGTTTTTTCCCCTCAGATCCACGCCGAGAAAACATTGGCAGCCTCGAGGCTTGCGCCGTCACACGGAAAGTCAGAACTGTGTGCGAGGCAGTAAATGGAGGCAGATGTGTGCGTAAAAATCGCGCGCGCGCTCGGGCTCGAACATGGTTTACTGCTCTCCTCGACTCGTCGAGGACCGAGCGTACACGGACGTGTGACGTCATCGACTTTAGCTTGTGTGCGTCGACCATCGTGTGGCAACGATGCATTTTTTAGGATGCGGCTACACTATGCGCGATTCGTGATTCGTGATTCACGATAATTATCATCGTATTATTAATAGAATATATATGTATATTTTATATATAATTCAAAATATATAATTAATATGTAATATTAATATTATTATATATTAATRTATAATTCAAAACATATAATTAGTAGTAGAAATAGTAAGCTCAATGATTCATCTGTGAATTAATCTTTTTACATCTTTTCTTTATAATTTAGAAACTATAAAATTTTTATAAAATTACGGAAGTAAATAATAATAAATTTTAAATAGTTTGTTCTTCGAATAAGAATAATTTGTTTATTCAATCAAAGAATATTCCGATTTATTATGTTTATAAAAACGAGTTGATTTCTTTTATATTGATATTGTGTCATTGCAGTAGTATATACCTTTTTAAAAAAAGGTAAAAAAAAAAGGGTGTCAAGTATAGGCGTGCTCCTTGAAAAAACTGTTGTATTAAATTAAAAAATAAAATTTAAGTGATATCTTTTAAAATTAAAAAATAAAATTTAATTGATATCTTTTATTGTGCAAAATACCTTGAAAAAACTGTTGTATTAAATTAAAAAATAAAATTTAAGTGATATCTTTTAAAATTAAAAAATAAAATTTAATTGATATATTTTATTGTGCAAAATATTTAACTTATAAAAAAACATGAATATAAAATTGAAAAATTTAAGTGATAATGTCTTTGATTATTAAAAAACATATAAAA